>ONZH01030496.1:0-140076 GCA_900303285.1 Rhinella marina | reverse complement strand
CCCCTCTCACTCCGCAGCCATTCTGCAACGACACACAGAAACATTAAATGAAATAGATTAAATGCACCTATGCGAAGCGCTTTGCTAAGCCATGCCCCGACTCTGTAAGGCCACGCCCCCTCCCACTCCGCAGCTAACAGGGATTGAAAAAATAAAGGTAAAAATCAACTTCTGTCAGCTGCAGGGATGGGTGGGAGGTTGACTTTCTTTCTGCAACGACACACAGAAACATTAAATGAAATAGATTAAATACACCCATGTGAAGCGTCTTGCTAATCCACGCCCCCGACTCTGTCAGGTTACGCCCCCTCCCACTCCGCAGCCAATGGGGATTGAAAAAATAAAGGTAAAAATAAACTTCTGTTTGCTGCAGGGGTGGGAGGGTGAATTTCTCTCTGCAACGACACACAAAAATTTTAGATAAAATAGACTAATTATAGACTACAACTGTTCGAATCGTCTTGCTAAGTCATGTCCCCAACTCTGTCAGGCCACGCCCCCTCCCACTCTGCAGCCATTCTGCAACGACACACAGAAACATTAAATGAAATAGATTAAATCACCTATGCGAAGCGCTTTGCTAAGCCACACCCCCAACTCTGTCAGGTCATGCCCCCTCCCACTCCGCAGCCAACAGGGATTGAAAGAATGAAGGGAAAAATAAACTTCTGTCAGCTGCAGGGGTGGGAGGGTGAATTTTTCTCTGCAATGACACACAAAATTTTAGATGAAATAGACTAATTTCAGACTACAACCGTTCGAAGCATCTTGAATAATCCACACCCCCAACTCTGCCATGCCACGCCCCCTCCCACTCCGCAGGCAACGGGGATTGAAAAAAATCAGCTGCAGGGGTGGGAGGGTGAATTTCTCTCTGCAACGACACACAAAAATCGTAGATGAAATTGACTAATTTTAGACTACGACCATTCAGTACTAATAAAAGATGTTTTTTTCCACTGCTACCCATTGCGGGTCCCCATAAATTACCATGTCATCGACCTGTAATTCATGCCACTCTGACCCCCGCCCCAGATCTCGGAAAACCACGCTCCGACTCTGTCAGGCCACGCCCCCTCCCACTCCGCAGCCAATGGGGATTGAAAAAATGAAGGTAAAAATCAACTTCTGTCAGCTGTAGGGGTGGGAGGGAAGTTGGATTTCTTTCTGCAACAACATACAGAAACATTAAATGAAATAGATTAAATATACCCATGCAAAGCAATGTTTTCTTTCATTGTTACCCATGGCGTGTCCTCATAAATTACCATGGCATCGACCTGTAATTCTGGCCACCATCAAAAGAAGGACTTAAAACCCCGCCCCAGGTCTTGCAACGTCACGCCCCCGACTCAGTCAGGCCATGACCCCTCCCACTCCGCAGCCAATGGAGATTGAACAATTGAAGGTAAAAATCAACATCTGTCAGCTGCAGGGATGGGAGGGAGGATGACTTTCTCTCTGCAACGACACACAGAAACATTAAATGAAATAGATTAAATATACCTGCGCAAAGCAATGTTTTCTTCCACTGCTACCCATTGTGTTTCCTCAAATTGCCATGGCATTAACCTATAATTCAGGCCACCCTGAAATGAAGGACTTAACCCCCCCCCGGGTCCCATTAAACCACACCCCCTCCCACTCCGCAGCCAATAGGGATTGAAAAATGAAGGTAAAAATCTATTTCTGTCAGCTGCATTGACTTTCTCTCTGCAACGACACACAGAAACATTAAATAAATAGATGAAATATACCCAGGCGAAGCCGGGTCTTTCTGCTAGTTACACATAAAGGTGAGCTGACCGTTGAAAACATTATGGTTGAAGGCCTGGTAGTGAACAGACCCTTAAAAACAGTATTTTTGAGGGCCTGGTAGTGAACAGACCCCTGAAAACTCTTTTTTTTTGAGGGACTGGTGGTGAACAGACCCCTGAAAACATTATGGTTGAAGGCCTGGTAGTGAACAGACCCTTAAAAACAGTATTTTTGAGGGCCTGGTAGTGAACAGACCCCTGAAAACACATTTTTTTTAGGGACTGGTGGTGAACAGACCCCTGAAAACATTATGGTTGAAGGCCTGTTGGTGAACAGACCCCTGAAAACATTATGGTTGAAGACCTGGTGGTGAACAGTCCCTTGAAAACATTATATTTGAGGGACTGGTGGTGAACAGACCCTTGAAAACATAATGGTAGAAGGCCTGGTGTGGAACAGACCATTGAAAACATTATTTTTGAGGGCCTGCTAGTGAACCAGTAGGGTTGAGAAGAGACAAGTTGAGGAGGAGGAGGAGGCAGCACTTGATTGCACACAGTATGTTTCCAAATAGATAATTGACGGTGGGGACATTAGTAGGAGCAGTATTCTTTTGGACCCAGAAGGGCCTAGTACAGAGAACTGAAGTTGGAAGCTAAGAATATGCACGCTTGTAAAAATCAGTTTTTATACACAACAAAATGAGTTCAGCACAGGACAGTCAACGTTAAAAAAAACCCTCTAACATTACAGCTAGTCTAGTAGGATACGGATACGGTGAAATAGACAGACAACCTCACCCACAGAATCCATGAGGTGAAGAAAGGACATTTAAAAAGGCACAGATTCAAGAAGGCTTTATGCCAGTTCCATTAACCAAAAATACGTGTCCAATTTTCATGAAATGGACACCTCACTGGCACTCGCTTTACAAATTGACGCAACTACTCTGGTGTCAAACCTGTTGAATCTGGGCCTATGGCTGTTGGCAAGACATATATATATATATCTTTGTTACACAAGTTTGATGTCCTAACCGAGTGCAGCGCCAAACCCAATGGATGTATGCTTTTGTGTTTTTTTAGTGCTGTCACCAGCTGGCTTAAAGGATAAGTCCGTGCAATTTATAAGGCCCCATTCACACGACCGTAAGTGAATGGGGCCGTATCTATCCGCAAAATTGCGGATAGATACGGCCCCATTCACTTACAGTCGTGTGAATGGGGACTAAGTTTCTGGGTCAAGTAAGGGCACAGAAAGTAATTAATTGCCTGGACTTATCTTTTAAAATGGGTAGGGGAAAAACCCCTGATGGGGTATGGGAGTGACCTTCCCGCCCTCTCTTTGGTCACTCCCAAAAAACCTCACCCTATGGGTACCTTCACATGGGGCTGCGGGTCTGCTGAGTAAAATCCACAGGGCATTTTTATACCGTTCACCAAACGGCGTTCAGTACTATGGTGCCGTCCGGACATACGCAGTTCTGCGCTGAACTGGGTATTTGCGTCCAGCCCCATAGTACTGAAGGTGGCATAAAATCAGCCAACGATGCGCTGTGGATTTTAGGCAGCAGAGAACCCCCAAAAAGCATCCCATTGTAAAGGCACCCGTAAATAAGGCAAGTAAACCTGCCTTTCAGCAACTGTTTGTTGCTGTAACTAAGTGTGGAGGTTTTTTATATCACAGTTGAAGGACAGCAGCCTCCGTGATATATACCCCATAGACAGCCTTATTCCACGCGTGACTGCATCTCTACCTATCTATCTCTACCTATCTCTTGCTTTCTCAGCCTCTTTCCCTCTCTATCACCTTAACTTCTATATCTAGCTTTCTCTTCCTCTCTCCTGCTTCTCTCACTAACCCTTTCTATTTCTTCTCTATCTCTCCCTGTATCTATCTACTTGTTTGACTATCTATCTATCTATCTATCTATCTATCTATCTCTTTTCCCTCTCTATCTATTGAGCTCCTTTCTCTTGGATGTCTGAAGACGCACTGACAAAATGTCGGCGCGATCAGGCACTTCCTGGTCTGTGTGGGTGACGTCACACATTTTTTTTTTCACAGAAAACCAGGATACAAGGGATTATAGGAGTAATAATCCCTTGTATCCTGGTCTATTCTGTGAAAAAAGTACAGTTTTGCGTCGCCGTTTTTTTTTTTACCAGATTCATTAAGAATCTGGTTCGTTACGGTTCGGTTCGCTCAAAATAACGGCGACGCAAAATATACGGCATATTCCATACCCTAAATATACGCATATTTGAGAATGTTCGCTAATGTGTACGCATTTTATGAATTTTAACGCATTAGCGTACGCATTATCGTACGCATTAGCGTACATTCTCAATAAATATGCGTATATTTTGCGTCGCCGTTATTTTAACCAGATTCGTTACGAACTTTCTCAAAATTCGGTTCGGTGAAGAAACAAACTGGTTCGTTACGGTTCGGTTCGCTCATCCCTAGTACGTAGCATTAGTGTACAAAGATTTAAGAAGAAGCTTCTGAAGCGAATCTGAAAAGATTCGGATTCGCTTCGGTGTAGGAAAAAAATTAAGATTCGTATGAAATCTACGAAGCGGCGAATAGATTCGCTCATCTCTTATTATAAGATTTTCCCCTGATGGTAGCCTCAAACCTTTTGATCAGTGCTTTTCCATAATAAGATTTTTTATCTATTGCTGTGCTTTTGTCCTCACATAATGCTTCTCTGAAAAATAGTCATGCAAGTTAGTGTCCTTTCCAAAAGGAAACTGGGTATCTCACACCAGAAACCTAGTGCCTTCTGGATAACTACCCTTCAACAGAGCAGAGCACAGAAAATTTGCTTGGCTCCCTGAGAGGCCTTGGTTGGGGTATTATTTTTTTTCTATGGAGAAACCCGAGTACACACGAGGAGTATTTTAAGCCAGCCAGTGCTCCTCTGGGTCTCTCTCATATAAGACTGTCATATAACAATTTTCAGGGCAATTGATCCAGAGATCTAGGTGTTGGTTCGAAAACTGTAGAACCTACCTCCCACTACCATCCTCTGGCTGGGGCTGGTCACCGGTCTGCTTGCCAGCTAGCCTTTCTTCCTGTACATATAGGGTCCACATGCTCCACCCTTAAAGGGCCAGAACACAGGTGTCTTTCTGACCCCATGGTTCAGCAGTCAACCACACGAGACCACTTGTTTCCTACAGTAAAGTCCAGATCCCTGTATAAGGGTTGAAAGGTGAATACCAAAGAACCACCAGGATAACCCCCTTAGGTTTAGCCCTAAGCCAAATCCATTGGTTCGCCCCCCCTTTCCGGTGCTATAGGTGTCAGGATGGAGGAGAAGGATTCAGGATGCACACACTGCTGCATACCACACAGCAACAGGTAAGAGATTATGTACAGGCAGTACATGGGATTTTTTACAATTTGAGTAGCTTATTTTTACATAGATTTTGATATTCACTTATACAATCTGTTAAAGAAGATTTATTTATCCCTTGGGACTGGGAGCAAACCTTAAACTTAAGCACATTAAGCGCTTAAACTTTTGTACCAGTACCCATTAGAGTTTAGCTAGCCTACCAAGAAAAAACTATCCATGTTGTGCCTAATCGTGGTTGAGGTTAATTTTTCCCCTGGGGTTATACATAATTAGGGGTGCAACATGTAAATCTGTCCTCTGAATGGTTAACTGGGGGCTCTACCTAGTCTGTTGACAAGTTGACAAGACTAATTTTCTTATATTTTTCATATGAATGAGACAAGCAGTTGTAATTACCCTTTAATAACAGAAGAAAACTATATCTACATAATGTTGCATTATAATTAATCAATATTCATGTTGGTCTTGATTGGTCATTAGCAGCATGCACAGGATGCACACCAGTAAGGTCATCCTTGCCTTCTAGACATGAATGGCCTACAAAGCTGTAGATGTAGGGTGATAGGCATTTAACCATAATATTGCCCCATAGTGCTGTAATCTCCATTAATGTGCCCACATACCATCATTAGATGGCAGTAAAATGCTTGTTCGTCTGATAGCCCTGCCTCCGGGTACCCCCATGCACTTACAAGGAGGGTTTGGCCAAGCATGTATGTGTTTTCAAATGGGAAAGAAGAACAAGCCGCTGTCACACAATCTGGTGGCAGCTTTTCTTGTGGGGGAACAAAAGAATTGTGCATTAAACTTCAAAGCGCCTGATGCTTTTTTGGGGGGAGGCCCCTATACATATTAGACTGTCAATCAGTTCTTATAAAAATGGCAGGTCTAGCTGACAATAGCCTTTTTTATGTGAGGACCTTTAGCTCAGACTAGAAAATGGCTGCTACTAGTTGAAGAGTTTATCTGCAGCACAGAATTGACACTTGTCTTAGAATGAATTCTGTCAGGCAGCAGTTCAACATTACTATTGTCTTACAGTCATGCTCTTCTGATTGTCACACAGGAACATTATAAAAAACACAAAATAGATCTAATTATAATTATACCCTGTCTGGAGTGAAATAATGAGACGGTAATGAAAACATTTAAGAGACAAGAATCGACACAATAGGAGAGATCTTCATACCAAATACAATGTAGTTAGAAGATAAGTATTATTAAAGAGATATCAGCGCTGGGAAGTATCGCGTCAGTCACTCTGCATTGTACAAAGACTGTACTTTGTTACTGGATCTTTGTATCATTACAAAATCACTATGCCACCAGAGCAGGAGCAGTGTTTGCTATGTTCACTGGTTCCAAAGCTTGCCAAAGAGGGGGGGATTGGGGGGTGCACAGATTCAACAGCAGACATAAGAGGACACTGTAGGATCACCATAACATGATCAAGGACAATCTTAAATTGGATGATGCCCTGTATGGTAACTTCATTTGGCCCCCCACATTTAGTATTGTAATACAGCATATATACTGAGATAAATGATAGACTCCATAACAGAGGACACTCAAATAGCAGTCTTTGGGTTGTGTGACCTGGAAACTCAGCTGACCTCCCTGAAGACAGCACCACAGATGATCTGGCATTTGAGAATTATGACCGTCAGTCTTATTGCACTGCCAGTCTGAAACACTGCAAGACACTATAATTGTGTTTCATGAAAATGTGCTTGTACCTGAGTTCCCACAAAGTTGCATAGGGAGGGAGAGGTCACAACAAACCTCTGAGGGCTGACTCCACCCTTCTCTCTCTAATAGGAAGGAAGTCAGTAGAGTACAGAGCAGTGTGTGTTCTCTGAGGTAGAAGCAAACACTCAGCTGCCATTATGGAGAGTTATCTAAACTCCAGAGTTAGTTCCACGCACTAGCCCCTAGAAGGGAAAGATTACAGAGGGAGTAAGAATATTGGCAAAGGAAGGTAATTGTCGTTTATCAGGATTTGCCCTCCTCTGCGTTTGGTGGAGAGATTCCAAGCTACTAGCTGCCCACCATAACCAAAGACAGAAAGATAACCTGTCAGGAGATAGTATTCCTAGAGAGGATACCAAAGCTATTGTGAACTGAAGTATATGACTGTACATCCCTCCAGCCTGAAGAAATAAGAGAGGAAGATTGATTGCTATAGATGAAAACAACCTCTTATGCAACTTTTGGGAACTAACCTGAGCTAATTGTAGAAGCTGCATTGCTGTAAATGACTTTTGTGCACATTGTTGACCTTTGGATCAGCTTCAGTAAAATACTGGGAATTTGTTAAGAGAACTGGTCTGCTTATTGTGCAAACTCATCACCTACTTGCACCCAAGGTTGCTGGCTTCACAAAGATATCAGGGACCCTGCCTTCCCTGTACCTTAAACCCAGACCACCAAGGGTACCTCAACTACCATCCAGCAGGAAAACCCCTGTAACCCTGAGAGTGCCCCAAGGTAATCCGGTGCTATCCTTCCACTCCACTACACGCCAACCCAGTGAGCTGCTAACCGTGAGTAGACATTATTCCTCGGTCCACGTCCACAACATTAGCCCCACTCACATGTCCCTGCAGCCTGGTCGCTGCATTGTGTAACACTATTATTACATTAAGCTGGCCATCCACATGAGACAATGATTGGCTATGGGATCGTCCAGTGAGCCAGTGGTCACAACAAATGGTTGAATTGTGAAACAACGCCATGTAATATGCATTTGTTTCTTGAGTGTAGTGTACATTGGGGGATGGGGTTAACTGGCAGCCTGTAGCAACAGTTGTTAGGTGGGGCTGCTCCTCCAGTTAGTATATACTGTATATACACAAAAGATAACATACAGAGTAAAATAAGTAATAGTTATTATAGCCATGAAGATGTGACAGAGCTCCCCATCGATCAGTGCCCAACATGGCACATGGCTGACACCTATATGAAACAAAGAGAGGCAATGGTAGCAAGACACATCTTACCTTGATGATGTCTTCAATTGAGCTAAGCTCTTTGTTACATAGCTAGATGTTTTCTCCTGGCCCCTCCTAGCTCCACCTAAAGATATTCAGTGTGCAGTACGCATGTACAGTTACTTCATGCTTCAGGAATGTGACCAGGTATCAGGGTCTACTAACCAACTACATTACAAGGAATTAAAGGGGAAGGAACCACTAAAATACCTTGCTATATACCCCCATAGAAATTAATGGCAGAATGTTTGTAGAATCAAATTTTAACTGCCATAGATGATGTTCCAAGCACAGTCTAAATACAGTGGTCCATAAAGTTACAATATTAATTGGTTCTAGGATGACCATTGTATGTTGAAACTATTGTAAGTTGAGTAAATGATTACAAAGCTCAAAAATGTCATCCAAGAAAAGAGAAAATGAAGATTTAAAAAAAATAAGCAGACAACTAAGACAGATAAAACAAGTCCTTATATATAACAGTCAGGAATTGCTCCTAACTACTGTACCACCTAATACAGCTATTTTACCAGAGAAGTGGCCTTGATTTTTTGGATCTTGGTCTGAGACATAGTCTGTACTATCCAGTCTCACAGACACAGCAGACATCCATGGTCCTACACACACAATCAGCTCTTTTCAAGCACTATGTACAGTATTCGGTCCCCTGGAACTTTTCAACCTTTTGCCACATTTCAGGCTTCAAACAAAAAGATATAACATTTTAAATTTTTGGTGAAGAATCAACAAGTGGGTCACAATTGTGAAGTGGAATGAAATTTATTGGATCATTTAAACTTTTTTTGTAATAATAAAACTGAAAAGTGAGGCATGCAAAATTATTCGGCCCCCTTGTTGCTCCATCTTTTGCTGCGATTACAGCTGCAAGTCGCTTGGGGTATGTCTCTATCAGTTTTGCACATCTAGAGACTGAAATTCCTGCCCGTTCTTCCTTTCAAAACAGCTCTAGCTCCTTGAGGTTGAATGGAGAGCGTTTGTGAACAGCAGTTTTCAGCTCTTTCCACGTATTCTCAATTGGATTCAGGTCTGGACTTTGACTTGGCCATTCTAAGACCTGGATACGTTTATTTTTGAACCATTCCATTGTAGAGTTTGCTTTATGTTTGGGATCATTGCCTTGTTGGAAGATAAATCTCCGTCCTAGTCTCAGGTCTTTTGCAGACTCCAACAGGTTTTCATCCAGAATGGTCCTGTATTTGGCTCCATCCATCTTCCCATCAATTTTAACCATCTTCCCTTTCCCTGCTGATGAAAAGCAGGCCCAAACCATGATGCTGCCACCACCATGTTTGACAGTGGGGATGGGGTGTTCAGGGTGATGAGCTGTGTTGCTTTTACACCAAACATATCGTTTTGCTTTGTTTTCAAAAAGTTCGATTTTGGTTTCATCTGACCAGAGCACCGTCTTCCACATGTTTGGTGTGTCTCCCAGGTGGCTTGTGGCAAACTGTAAATGAGACTTTTTATGGATATCTTTGAGAAATGTCTTTCTTCTTGCCACTCTTCCATAAAGGCCAGATTTGTGAAGTGTTCGACTGATTGTTGTCCTATGGACAGACTCTCCCACCTCAGCTGTAGATCTCTGCAGTTCATCCAGAGTGATCATGGGCCTCTTGGCTACATCTCTGATCAGTCTTCTCCTTGTTTGAGATGAAAGTTTAGAGGGACTGCCGGGTCTTGGTAGATTTGTAGTGGTCTGATACTCCTTCCATTTCAATATGATGGCTTGCACAGTGCTCCTTGGAATGTTTAAAGCTTGGGAAATCTTTTGGTATCCAAATCCGGCATTAAACTTCTCCACAACAGTATCACGGACCTGCCTGGTGTGTTCCTTGGTCTTCATGATGCTCTCTGTGCTTTAAACAGAACCCTGAGACTATCACAGATCAGGTGCATTTATACGGAGACTTGATTACACACAGGTGGATTCTATTTATCTTCATCAGTCATTTAGGACAACATTGGATCATTCAGAGATCCTCAATGAACTTCTGGAGTGAGTTTTCTGAACTGAAAGTATATGGGCCAAATCATTTTGCACGCCCCACTTTTCAGTTTTATTATTACAAAAAAATTTAAATCATCCAATAAATTTAATTCCACTTCACAATTGTGACCCACTTGTTGATTCTTCACGAAAAATTTAAAATGTTATATTTTTTTGTTTGAAGCCTGAAATGTGGCAAAAGGTTGAAAAGTTCCAGGGGGCCGAATACTTTCGCAAGGCACTGTATTTCCTTCAGGAAATGGCAATCTAGTTTCTATTTATGGTCCCCTTATATTGTACCAAAATAATTACATTTCACAGATGTTCTATAGTCTCATGCACAAAATGTGGGATAGGGTAGCAAGCTCCAGGTGCTCAGGACATCATGGCCAATGACACCTCCTTCAGTGGTGACATATGAGGAACTCGTCAGTCATCCCTGACTTTAAGGTTTAACTTGATGGACACATGTCTTTTTCAACCATTCAATGTATACCTCTAGAACTAACAACAGTTCACCTGTCCATAGCTTGCATCCCTTATGAAAGCCTCTATAATGAAAAGCCTCTATGATGGCAGCCATAAATAATTTGAAAGTATAAGGTGATTAATGCACTTATTGGGAATGGTTCTGATTTGAGGTAGAAATGCTCCTTCAGACAGATTGCGGCCTGGCATAAATACTACTGGTTTTGCTCTCTGCAATATTGACATATATGGGCTAATTTAGACAATGTGCTTTAAGTTGGCAATAAAAAGCATGAATTAACTGCATTACTGCATGGCATCAGACACTAAAGTCTTACTTATAGCTTGAGTTTTCTTATGTTTTTGTTAATGGATGTCTTGCATTATATTACTCTATTTTATTGCTGCTTCTTATATGTAGTGAGGATTGAGGGGTTTACCATAAAACACAAAGGTGTAACTCAAACTACTGTATGAACAAAGCTCCTGTAAATAAATGTCTAACAAGTATATAACAACTCAACTATTCAATGTGTGATAGCTGGGGACATGCAGTCAGTGACTGTCAGTGACAGTCAATTACAGCTCTAACAAAGATGGTCACTCAGCAAACAGTCCACTTATGCACTAATGCACTATATGGACAAAAGTATTAGGACACCTATACATTACACCAACAGGAGTTTTATGACATTCTATTCTACACCCATAGTAATTAATATTACTGCAACTAAAACAGCTTCCACTCTTCTGGGAGGACTTTCTACAAGATTTTGGAGTGTGTCTGTAGGAAGTTTTGCCCATTCATCCAAAAGATCATTTGTGAAGTCAGACATTAATGTTGGAGAACCTAGCTTGCAATCTCCATTCTAGTTTATCTCAAAGGTGTTCAACTGGGTTGAGGTCAAGGCTCTGTATGGCCAGTCAAGTTTCTTAACAATAAACTCATCCAACCATGCCTTTATGGATCTTGCAGTATACTCATGGGCATAGTCATGCTGAAACAGAAAAGGGTCTTCTCCCAACTGTTCCCTCACAGTTAGAAGCATTTAAAATTTCCTTCTATCTTTCTTTACTGGAACTTAGGGGCAAAGGCCAACCTCAAATCATTATCCCTCCTCCACCATACTTTACAGTTGGCACTATGCAGCCAGGCATAGATGAGGGTTTTGTAGAGCTGTGATTCATCTGCAGATTGGTTGGCTGCATGGCAATTTTGGTGATCTTTTTTGTGTTCCCGTGCTTCTTATTTTTTACTTTGTAACCATTTTATTCTGCATCTCAATACTGTACCAAGCTGACCTTAAGTGCTCCTAGGGAGGCGTAACGTCACATTTTGGTAACCAGTGACGTAACCGCATCGCGTGAGCCCGACGTAGTTGACGTCAGACGGGGCTGCGAGGTGCGGGTTTCCTCGCAATTTTTATATGTAAAACTGGGAAAGTGGGGTGATTTATATGGAGCCGGCTCAATGCAGCAGTCCACTCCATATATTCCCTTAGCCACTGTGACGTACAGGCATACCTGATTTATAACGATTTGTGACAAATTAATTCGTAATGAATTGAATTTCTTTTTGAAGTTTTTTCAATACTTCACTCATCACTACTTCCCAAGTACGCATTCAGCAGCTTATTCTGAAATGTCACCTGTTATGAAAATTCTGGTTTATGTAGGGACCCTCTCCCCCTATGTTGTGCATAAGCCCAATAAGGTTATTTTTATGCATCCCATAAATGCCTAATAGAAGCTGCCCATCAGTATACAATTCTTCCCATCAATTTACTGAAAATGTGGAAGCAGAGAGCTGAATGAAGCTAAAGCATCAATAAGGAAAAATTGCTGCAATCGGTCAACAGTGGTCATGGTACTGGCATGTATTAGTCATTTATGTGAAATCCTGTGGATTTGCATAAGAAATGGATACCACTTTAAGGCCTTTAAACGTGATTTTTTTAATCATCATTTACAATTTCCTTTTGTCTCGTGTGAGGTAAGGCAATTCTATTTTAGCTCAGATTTGCTTTGATCCTTCTGAGATTCATTCATCAAGTGTTGGATGAGTACTCATCACTTTTTAATAGTAAGACAACAAATAATCACAATATCTGCAAGCAATTAACACCGTGGCAGTTATGAAAATGTCATATTAAGCTGGTAAATTGGGTCACTTAAAGCTGTTATCCCACAGCGCCCGTCACTCTAATTGGCTAAAACATTGCAGACGACCAACGCTAAATCTACATGTATTTTCTGTTTAATTAAATCATCTTCACTTATTGACATTTCAAAAACTTGACATATTATTGGGTAATGCAATATCACAAACAAGTACATTCTTACAGTGAGCTGCTGCTAATGGCCCACAATGAATTATTTCAAAATGTGGTCACAGAGGACGACACTCCCGCATACATGATAAAGTAATTAAGGCCAATTTCTAAAATCATAAACTTATAATTGCCATCCCAGCATGCACAGCCTTTGTACTTTCATCTTGGCATATGCAAAGGTGACATTTTGATTCTTACAGTTGTCTAGGATCATCAAAAACAGCACCACCACTGTCCACAGGTTGTGTGTGGTATTGTAATTTACCCTCCTTCATTTCAGTGGAGCTGAGCTGTAATATCAGGTACAACCCATTTGTAATCCTGGAGAACCCGTTTATTTGGGAGTTTTTTTTTTTTCCCATGTGACCTTATTTAAACAGATATTTGGCTTATAGGGGGTCATTTACGAACAGATATACACCACTTTTATGGCGTATATCTGGCGCAGGTTCTGTTGCACTCCACTGTGTGGCAGAACCTGTGACTTCTTCCTTTCTCACACCAGGTCTAAAAAAGTGGGTGTGGTGTGGAAGGGGGCAGGCCAGCAGGCCCGTCTCATTCATCATTTCCTACGCCTGATTTAGGCGTAGAAAATGGTCTAAATGTAAGACAGTAAGGAAGCTGTCTCACATTTAGAATCGGCAGTCGGTATGCCAAAGTTATGTAGAAGCCAGCACCTCTACATAACTTCAGCCATCCACCGCCAGTGCAGAGGGTTATTAAGATCGGCGTCTAAAACACTGCTCTTAATAAATATGCCCCATAGTTTGTAAAACAGTAAAATAAAAAAAAATGTCTAGATTTTATTTCTAGCTGTTATTATTGTCGGCCAGTTTATTGTTAACGAGTGTTCGCAGGAATGCTTGTTAGCAATGATCTAGCAGTCTAATACTGCCCCCGATTATGTTAGCGGGCATCGGGCAATCAGAATCTTTCAGCATGCTTAAAAATTATTGTTTGCCGGCAGCAGATTTGCTGTCAAATCACAATCTGCTGCCGGCAAGCAACTAAACAGCATGTGGACGAGCAATAGCATAAAGATTGCTCCTCTCCATGCTGTGGAGGAGATTGCTGCATGTAATGCTGTAACTAGTGAGCAGGCAACTGTCCTTCCCAACAATCGCCAGCAGAATCGACTGGTCTAATACAACCTTAACACTAAAATGCATTCTGTATTTTTTCCCTGCTTAACATTTTGTTTTAGAAAGATTAATGAATTAAATGTATCTTTAACCCTTCCCTAATCTCCCATTATTGCATAATCATCCTGTATCCATTTATTTTATATGCTCCTAATTCTAGTATTTAACAGCTATTTTAATATATTAGGCATATATATATATATATAGACCGATGGTTCGATCATTACCTCTTAGTCAGTTTATGAGGGCAAAAAGAATTGTCAATAATCCGATACATCTAGATACGACATTACAGAGAATGACGGAAACATTTACGCAAAGAGGTTATCCGAACAGATGAAAAGGATAGACCTAATTAAAAAGGGATCTAGGAAAAGAGAAACAAAAAATAGGATTCCTCTGGTTATGACATATTCGGAGCATAGTTACGCGGTGAAAAACTTGATTGTCAAACATTGGCCTACAATAAGAAACAATTTTCCTAAGGTGACAGAATTTACTAATACACCTTTGATGTCCTACCGTAGACCACAGAATCTACGTGACAAATTGGTGCACACAGATGTAGGTCCACAAAAGAAAACAGGGCAAACATACTTGACTACACCACGAAAAGGATGTTTTCCTTGTCTTAGTTGTATAAATTGCCGTTACATTCACAAAGGTAGTTATTTTGAACATCCATTAACTGGGGTAAGACACAAGTAAAATTTTTATTTAACATGTGATTCAGCATTTGTTGTATACGTTCTATGGTGCCCATGCCCACTACTTTATGTGGGGGAGACATCACTTGACTTTAAAACTCGGATAAATCAACACAGGTACTCCATAAGAAAAAAACGGATGGACTTGCCTGTATCCAAACATTTTTCGGATTATGATCATAAAGAAAGTGATCTGAAGTGTATGATAATTGACCATATCCCAATATCTAGCAGAGGGGGCAATCGTAATCTTACGTTAAAAAAGAGAGAAATACTATGGATAACGAAACTTAACACACTTAAACCCAATGGATTGAACGTGGATTATAAGCCGTGGATCCACTCATAGTGTACTTTGGCATCGTCCTGTATATAAACATAATATCAGTGTTTATATTTCTAATACTTATATATATTTTTGTCTTTTATCTCTTGCAGATTTTCTCACAATACCTTGTTGGATTGTGTGAACCAGCATCGATTTTCAACAGTCCTCTTTTTCAGTTTCTGGTGGTTGTGAATGTATCAACTGATGCTTTTTTTATGTTTGATTTTTCCTTTTTTATACATTTTTATTTTTTTACTCTGTTGGGGAGATTTAATCTTTTCTCCCGCCGCCTTTTCCGTCCTTCATTTATGAAAATAAAATGATTGTGGTGCAGACACTGAGCTACATAGGTATATTACATTTTTATTTCGTTGGGAGTCGTGTACTTTGAACACTGAGATTTACTAGATTGGGACCAGGGTAAGGCCTCTTTCACACTA
Source organism: Rhinella marina (assembly GCA_900303285.1). Taxonomy (NCBI): domain Eukaryota; kingdom Metazoa; phylum Chordata; class Amphibia; order Anura; family Bufonidae; genus Rhinella; species Rhinella marina. The sequence continues at coordinate 124,535 of ONZH01030496.1, read as the reverse complement.
GCATTAGCACGGATCCGGCACCTAAAGGGTGCCAACAGATCCGTGCTAACGCTATACATGTGTGGAGCCGGAGCAGAGCTCCGGCCCCACACATGACACACATTGAAACAAGACACAGACATACATACAAACAAACATACAGACATACATACAAACATACATACATACATACATACTCACATACTCCAGGGACGCCGGCAGAACGTCTTCACGCGCCTCCTGCGCGCAGTGATGACGATTCCCCACAGCGCCCTCTGCTGGGCGCAGTGGGGAAACGTCATAGCTGCGCGCAGGAGGCGCGTGAAGACATGCTGCCGGCGTCCCTGGAGTATGTGAGTATGTCTGTATGTATGTTTGTATGTATGTCTGTATGTATGTAGCCGGATCCGGAATGACCCCCCATTGCAAATCAATGGAGGACAGATCCGGATTACTGGTGTGTCCACACCAAACGGATCCGTCCCCATTGACTTGCATTGGGGGTCATTCCGGATCCGTCTTGGTGCGGATGCCTGGACCGGAGAGCAAACCGCAGCATGCTGCGGTTTGTTCTCCGGTCTGAGGACGGAACGGAATGCTTTCAGGAGCATTCCGTTGTCTTCAGTTTAGTTTTGTCCCCATTGACAATGAATGGGGACAAAACTGAAGCGTTTTTTTCCGGTATTGAGCCCCTATAACGGAACTCAATACCGGAATTTAAAAACGCTAATGTGAAAGTAGCCTAATAGGACAATAGCCACTGGCGTGGACATTGCATATACCTTGCTACCATGATGACTAATCTGGGGTAGTGATGATTGGATGGCTGTGTCTTGTTCATGAGTGGATATGAGACAGTCACCACATCTGGCCACCATGCAATAGTGGACATGGGAATGTTCATAGTGCATGGAATGACCACCCGATTTTATACTACACTTACACAATTTAGTGTTCACAGTGCACTATAGATTTCCCTTTTTCTAGTACTATAGATCCGATTGGTCTTTCATATTAGAACGGAGTACGCACGCACAATAGCATAAATACTTTTTTAAAAAAAAAACATATAGGGATGGTGCAACGTTGATTGTGAGGCACGTGTCCCTTTTTTTGAAGGTCGGAATATGGATATTGCGATACGGTGGTGAAAATCTTGAGCGCACACAGATATGTTAATCATGTGACCATAAAATATAGGTCACGTGTGCGTTCCAGGGTGGAATACATGGTTCATGCTCCTGGATACGCAGGCGTGACATTCTATATCTTGATACTCTGATTACTTCCTGGTAGGAGATCACATGATGACTCACATGTGCGCTCCAAGTTGGAACGCATATCCGACTTGTTGTGAGTAGTGCATGCTCAGTTGATACTCCACCACGCCACACATACTGAAGGGAAGGACGGATGTTGGTTAGTCTAAATATCTTGTATTTATTATGTATTAATATCACATGTTTTGCACACTTGTAATGAATTTGTGATTAAGAAGTAATTAATGCACTTTGGTTTTTTATTGATTTTGTATTGATATGAATATTGATATTTACACGGAATTATGTATACGGCACGGAGATGTAAGAATCATGAGTTTTTTATGCACTGAAAAATCATGGATATATATTTTTTGTACTTGATTATGTAATTGATTGTTTTATTGTGAGCACATTGTAATGACTATATATACCCCTGTAACACTGATATCACTAACATGACTGCTTGAGAAAAGTCCCAGTAAGAGGACTGAAACGTCGCTGTCTTGGTGAAATAAATCACATTTTTTTCAACTTACTTTCGGTGGTGCTGTGGAATTACGATTTCTATATATATATATTTGTTTTTTTTTTGTTTTTTGTTTTTTACTTCTCTGCAGGAATTTCCATCTGGGGTATACATCTGGATTCTCAAAAATGGTATTGAAATGTCTACTGCAACAGACATATTCACTTTAATGAGTCAAAGAACTGCAACAATTCATTGGACATGTTTGACTTGCTTTCTCTTCTGATTTTACCTGTTTGTTATCGGCTATTTCACCATACAGAATGGTATAGTCTACAATGCTGTTTGGATCCTCATCCCATCCGAAATCTGTCTCTCTTTCTGGGTGAGCCAAACCTAGTATTTTGGGCTCTAGGTATACCGAGGAGTGGACTTCAATCCACCTGCAGCATACCATGACCTGATTCAGAGCCTCACCCTGACTCCACAATTGTATTCCCATAGTCCAATCGGTCGTATCAATCTTGTTCAGAAATTATTTGTGAGACATAAATAATACTCAGTTATTTGAAGCTTTGCTTGTATTCTTCAGTTCTTTTATTTTTTCATATGTATAAATCGCAATAATGCGACAAAAAATGTTGTTTATGGCATTCAATGTCCATGTAGTTTATGGTATATTGGACAGACAAAAAGAGAAATAAGGGTACAACTAAACGAACATAAATCCAATATTAGATGATATATGTAAATACAGGTAAAAAAAGGAAAATAAATATAGTGAAACTACATTGTTGCAACTCTGTTACAAAATCAAACATACGTGGAATGACCTAAAATGGCTAGTATTGGATTGTATGAAGGTATTATTCTGGCAGAAAACAAACAGAAATTGCTACAATATGAGACTAGATGGATAATGAAAATGGAGACATTGTATCCTAAAGGGTTAAATAGAATCTGCAATTTTAGGGTATTTCTATGATCAGGATCTCAGTAACTGGTTTTAAATGCAACATAAATATTTTATATGTATATTTGAAAATACCTAAGCTGTTTATGAATATATGTAAATGTGAAATGAAGATGATGGAAAGGGATTGTATTTAAAGCACATGGTTACAGCCCACAGGCACGCGTGATTAAGGGGGCGTGACTCCTGAAATGTCACACAGCATGGGGAAGCAATCAGTTCATTGCTCTCAGGATTACTATGCATTATAAGGATTTGTACATATGAAAAATAATAGGACTGAAAAATACAAGCAAAGCTTCAAAAGAGTGAGTATTATTTATGTCTCTCAAATAATTTCTGAACAAGATTGATACGATCGAGTGGATTATGTGTACACTCAGAGGTGCACAACCAATGTGGCCAGGTGAGGCCATCGCCTCAGGCAGCAACAGATATAGGCAGGGGGGGGGGCAGCCAAAGGGTCATGAGCTGAAGGGAAGGGGTTAGGTTAAGAAATTAGCAACTGGCATTGGGGGGGGCACTGTTTCAGTTTTCGCCTCAGGCAGCGGAAATTCTAGGTTCACCCCTGGTTATACTTTACTAGTAGCCTACGTAGACACTTGATGAGTCTTCCTAAGCTTCAATGAGGTACATCTGGGCCAGTAAGGGTTTGAGGACATGTAACGGCCTAAGTCCAGGATCAGAGTCCAGTTGCTGTAAAAGTAATGAAAGTAATGAAAAAACAGGACAATTAGACACAAGTTTGGTACACAGCATAGCAGGAGAAGAAGCACAAGACTAAAGGTCCCTTTACATGAATCAAACAAAAAGAAACTGTTCTCGATAGTTGCCTGCTTGCAGAGGAAGTGAGAACAGCATTTAGATGTAGCAGTCATCTTCTCTGTAGGGTGACAAGTGATCATTACAGTCTTAGATCAATGCAAAAGCAATTTTTCTAGGCAACAGAACCTTCTTTAGACTGCATGATCTGCTGCCTAGAAACAAGTATTTTTGTATCTGCCCCAACAATGCTGTTAGCCATTGTTTGCTTGTTCTTTGGGTCATCACCGGCTGCATTACACATAGCAATTACTGGGCTTGGGTTTGTTTGAAAGGTTGTTCCTGATAAGTGGCTTGATTTACTCGTGTAAAGGGGCCTTGAGCCAAAAGGCACAATAAACTCGCTTGGAGGAGGTCCAAGTCCAGGATTTTATAAGAAGTCCTAGAGAAGACCAAATCAGGAACAAGAACTCAAATGGCAACAAAATACAGTAGATAATGGATTCAGCAAATCTGGTGTACAGCAATGTCAATGAGAACAGTTACCTTCTGGGACACAAGATCTTCTGGGCTTGAACCCTAAGGGTTCTTTTGATGTTGGGGAGAGTTTGCAAAGAACTGCAACCACATACATTTTTTCCAATTTTTTAGGGTCACTTGATTGATAGAAATCACCCTCTACTGCAATGTTAATATATGTACACTGGAAGTCATCACAACCTGCAGACCTGCCCAGTGTACTGCTCTCCCATCTCCTAATGTAAACTGATTTAATAGGGCAAAAGCTTGATCAATAAATTAATTGCTTGCCTAGACCCAAGTTTGTTTCCTGTTCCTTTTACAAATTAGTCTGCCCAGATTTTCCCAGGAGAGAGGATATGTTCATCTTCTAAATGACTGTAATTAATTGAAAAAGAACATAAGTGAAGTAAGATTAGCATGAAGCACGGGGGAACTGAGATAGCGGAGATAGACTATTAACCATATTTTCTGAGCAGTATGGGAAGTATTACATCTCACTTCCAATAACTTTACTTAAAGCCCCCGATCAATGGCTGATTTACCTATGTGCAGATTATCAGCGACCTGTAATATAGAGGTCTGGGAAGACACCAGTTTTCAGCATGTCATCTCAGCTGAGAGATGTTGCTGAAAATGAGTAGACACGTCTTTCAGTCACATCTTGTTCTGAGTGAGATCAGTACGTGTTTATAACATAGATAAAAGATTTTTCTTTCAGTAAGGGTTTTTACAAGTTGCAGGTGAAATACACAGATTATACACATGTGGCAGAGCTGTTATTGGTAGAGATGAGAGAATCAATTCAGTTTTAATAAAATCAAATCAGTTGCATATTCCCCCAAAACTCTGGTTTTCAATAAATCCAAATATTTGAGGATTTATCTTGCATCAATCTCTTAAAAGTGGGTCGTACCTAATACGAAGCTATTTGGTCAAAGCTGCGGACAAATCATTCGTTATTCTGTTGAGTTCTGCGAACATTCGCGCACTAATAACGAACATACAGTTGTTAAAGGTACGCTACTTATGTGAACACGTACGCATGAGCGTACAAATTGCGTATGAATCCTCAGCGTACTATTGTCTAGCGATTGCGTAATACGCAGGCACGTACGACGCTAGGCCGCGGCGTGCACTCCTCAGAGGCAGAGTGAAGTTTTACAAATGGCATCCAGGCGTTCATCAACATTTAGCTCTGGAGAGCTTAAATACATGATCCAGCTGATGGACCGGCAGGATTACCATGGCATACACCGACACCCGAACCAGCAGAAGAAGGAGATAGTGCAGCAGGTGATCCGAGGCTTGCGGCCAACTATTATGAAGTCTACCAGTAGAAGCTACGGCTACATGTCCTTTGGCACTGCTGCCCTTTGCCACCTTCTCCTTCTTTTTTTTGGAGCTCGAGTTCTGGCTGGCAGTGGAAACCGTTTGCTTTTCCGTGCTAGATATTTTTACTTGACTGTGGCCCTGCAGGTCTTTGTCTCTCTCCCTGTCCCTCTCCCTGCCTGATTAATATTACTAGCCCTGCACTTGCCCTGCACTGGCTGTCACGAGTGGCCTTGCGTCTGGAATCAGACGTTCTGCGCGGCTTTCTAAGTGACAGGTTGGACAGGCTATTCCCTGTGGTTTGGGTGCTGTTCACCACACCCCTTTCCCTCAGCTGTTGCCGCTGGGCAATTAGCTGTCTCCTACTTACCTCTTCCTCTCCCAGTATCCCTTGCGGTTTATATCTGCTTCATACCTGGTTGAGAGTGGTGTGGATCTCGGCTGAGATCCTGTTGCTGAGTTCTACTTAAAGTTAAGTGTTTTCCCTTCCTTTTGTTATTCCTGTTTGAGTCTCCTGTTCCTCCTTACGCTTGGAGGAACGGGTTACTCTCTTGTGTCATTAGACTGCAGGGTGTTCTAGGGTTTATTCAGATTAGGTTCCTGTGTATGAGCTTTCCTACCACCCGGGTTAGTTCATACTGGTAGCCAGCTAGGGCCTAGTCTTAGGGTCCCCTGCAGGAGGTGACCAGTTCCCTGGTTTTGTCTGTTCCCATCCCTCATACGCTCGGTGTGGCTTTTCCCCCCACACCCGAGCGTGACACTGGCCCTGATATGTGTATTATTATGGATGCCCAGAACAACACCACAATTTCCAGAAAACAGTTCTCTGTCTTTCAAAACTTCACAGTGCTTTTGCTCGTCTCAGCAGTCGCAGCACAACTGATGTCGCTGGCTTACCGAGCCTATGGGCCAATCAGAACAAGCCCTTCCCACTAGGTCAGGTGACCGCTTTCTTCCCGGGCTTTTTGCCACCTATTTTCAGCACGAATAACGAACTTACAGTAAAAGTTCGCTAATAAACTGAATTCGTACGCAGCAGCATATAAATTGACTTATACGTAGCATTAGCGTACACTTCATTGGACAAATACCTAGCATATGCGTACAAAGGTTTAAAAACATTTAAGATTCGAACGGAGCGAATCTGAAAAAATCCGGATTCGCTTTGGAGTAGAAAATTTGTAAGATCCGATACACATTTACGAAGCGGCGAATAGATTTTCTCATCTCTAGTAAAAATCATTAGTTATTCTGGTCATGTTCTGCAAACATTCGCGCACTAGTAACGAACATAGCGTTGTTAAAGGTACGCTACTTAACTGAATATGTACGCATGAGCATACAAAGTGCGTACGAATCCTTAGTGTACTACTGTCTAGCGATTGCGTAATATGCAGGCACGCACGAAGCTAGGCCGCGGCATGCACTCCTCAGAGGCAGAGCGAAGTTTTCAAAATGGCATCCATTCCACTACCTCATCCACTTTCTCCTCTACAACAATTTTGCGCCTTGGTGGGTTAGCCTGGTGGAACAGTGGTCAACTACTATGAATTCTACCGGTAGAAGCTGCGGCTACATGTCCTTTGCCACTGCTAGCCTGGGCCACCTTCTCCTTTTTTTTGAGCTCGGGGTCTGCCTGGAAGGGGAACCCTTTTGCTTTTCCGTGCCAGACATTTTCACTTGACTGTGGCAGCAGGCAATCAGGTCTTTGTCTCTCCCGCACTCTCCCTGCCTGATTAATATTACTAGCCCTGCACTAGCCCTGCACTGGCCCTGATATGTGTATTATGGATGTCCATAACAACACCACAATTTACAGAAAACATTTCTCTGTCTTTCACAAGCTTCTGCTCGTCTCAGCAATTGCATCACAACTGATGTCACTGGTTTACCGAGCCTATGGGCCAATCAGAGCAAGCCCTTCCCACTAGGTCAGATGACCGGGTTCTTCCCGGGCTTTTTGCCGCTCTCACCGCTAACATTTTCGCACAAATAACGAACATACAGTAAAAGTTTGCTAATTAACTGAATTCGTACCCATCAGTGTATAAATTAACTGATACGTAGCATTAGCATACAATTCATCAGACGTGTACGTAGCATACATATATGTACAAAGGTTTAAGAACATTTAAGATTTGAATGGAGCGAATCTGAAAAGATCCGGTTCCGATTCGAAGTAGAAAATTGCGAAGATTCGTATCGAATCTACGAAGCGGCGAATAGATTCACTCATCTCTACATTTTTTTTTTAAATAAACCTGACAGTGTGTGTGTTTTACCCATAGCCATATATGCCATTGTCACTTTATCATTATAAATGCTATCTTGGGTTTAAAGAGCTTGAAAGCTGTTGTATACAGTCCTAGGAGACCTCAGAGTGTCATGTGCAAAGCTTTTGTGTACATAGATATGGGCAGGCTGTTAGGCTGGTGGCTCATGTCCGTCATTGACCTGCTGTCCCAGGCAAGTGCAGGGATCGCTCAATTCTCTCTGTGTGTACTGGGACTAGTGCACAATGAACTCCTTTCAGCACTAGGAGAGTTAATCCCTTTTTTCTACTCCTGACCAGGTGCTGGTAAAGTTGCTGATCAGCCTCCTATTTAGCTGGGTTCTGGATCCACCTCCTCACCTGAGCTTTAACCCCTTCCTGACCAGCGCCGTACTAGTAAGGCGCACTGATCGGGCGGGTGCAGGAGCTGTGCCCGGCTGATCAGCTGCGGGGGATCGGCTGTGCCCAGTAGCCGGACCCCTGCTCCGTACGCCCGCATCGGTGAAAATACTGATGCGGCCGTATTAATCCTCGATGGGCCGCGGTCAGCGGCACATGCGATGCGGGCGGGAGGAAGGGGAGTCCAGCGGGTCCCCGCGCTGCTGTGACGGGGACCCGATGGCTTGGATAGCAGCCCGATGCCTTCCTTAGGCATCGTGGCTGCTATCCCTGTGCGATCCAGCCCCCTGGATCGCACAGGAAGCAGGCTGTAAGTGTATTACATTGAGTAATACACTTACAGCCAATGCATTACAATACAACAGTATTGTAATGCATTGTAAAGGGGATCAGACCCCCAAAAGTTAAGTGAAAAAAGTGAAAAAAAAAAGAAAAAAATAGTTTTACAAAAAAATAAAAGTTTCAAGTAAAAAAAAGCACACTTTTTCCCAAAATAAAGTTAAAAAAATGTAAAAAAAAAAGGGGAAAAAAGAAAAGTATACATATTACCAGGTTAACGCAGTAAAAAAAAAAAAAAAACAGTGCCAAAACAGCCATTTTTTTGGTCTCTTTCCCTCACAAAAAGTGTAATAGCAGGTGATCAAAAAGGCGTATTTAACCCAAAATGGTACCAATCAAATCGTCATCTTGTCCCGCAAAAATTATACCCTACCTGAGATAATCGCCCTAAAAATTAAAAAAAAATATGGCAACACAAAAAAAAAGATTTTATTTTGTTCAAAAATAAATCTAATGTGTAAAACTTTCCAAAATTAAAATGTTAGACATATTGGGTATCGCCGCATCCGTAGCAACCTGCTCTATAAAAATATTACATGAGATGGCCCCCAGGTGAATGCTGCAAACATTTGTTTTAAAAAACTATGCCAAAACAACCATTTTTTTCCCTCTTGCCTCACAAAAAGTGTAATAGCAGGCGATCAAAAAGGCGTATTTAACCCAAAATGGTACCAATCAACCGTCATCTTGTCCCGCAAAATGCTACCCTACCTGAGACAATCGCCCGAAAAATTTAAAAAATATGGCTCTCAGAAAATGGCAACACAAAAAAAGATTTTATTCTGTTCAAAAATAAATCTAATGTGTAAAACTTTCCAAAAATAAAAATGTTAGACATATTGGGTATCTCCATGTCCGTAACAACCTGCTCTATAAAAATATTACATGAGATGGCCCCCCAGGTGAATGCTGTAAAAAAATTTTTAAAAAACCTATGCCAAAACAGCCATTTTTTTCCCTCTTGCCTCACAAAAAGTGTAATAGCAGGCGATCCAGAAGGCGTATTTAACCCAAAATTGGTACCAATCAAACCGTCATCTTGTCCCGGAAAAATTGAGACCCTACCTGAGAGAATCGCCCCCAAAAAAATATGGCTCTCAGAAAATAGCAACACAAAAAAAAAGATTTTATTCTGTTAAAAAATAAATCTAATGTGTAAAATTTAATAAAAATGGTAGACATATTGGGTATCGCCACGTCCGTAACAACCTGCTCTATAAAAATATCACATGATTTGCCCCTTCAGGTGAATGCTGTAAAAAGATTTTTTTAAAAACTATGCCAAAACAGCTATTTTTTTCACCTTGACTCACAAAAAGTATAATACCAAGCAATCAAAAAGTCTTATGTACCCCAAAATGGTACCAATGAAAACGTCACCTCATCTCTCAAAAAATGAGCCCCCACATAAGACAATAACTCAAAAAAATAAAAATCAATGGCTCCCGCAAACCAATCCATCAAAATCTGTGCTGCAAAATCCACATGGCACTCCTTCTGTTCTGAGTTTTACACCACATATGGGGTGTTGCCATATTCAGGAGAAAATGGGGAACAACTTATGGGGTGCTTTTCTCCTGTTACCCCTTTTGAAAATGAAAAATTTGGGGCTAAAGCAACATTTTATTGGAAGAAATAAAACTTTTCATTTTCACAGCCAAGTGTTTCCAAATTCCGTAAAACGCTCAGGGGGTCAAAGTGGTCAGTACCCCCCTTAATATATTCTTTGAAGGGTGTAGTTTCCAAAATCGGGTCACTTTTTGAGGGTTTCCACTGTAGGGGTACGTCAGGGTCTCTCAATTACAAAATGGTGCCTAAAAACCATTCTAGCAAAATCTGCCTCCAAAATCCGTAGGGTGCTCCTTTCCTTCTGACCACTGCCACAAACCCATAGAGACGTTTACCACCACATATGGGGTATTTCTGCAAACTGCAGAATCAGAGTAATGTATATTAAGGTTTAGTTTGCTGAATAATCTACCAAAAAAGTGAAATTTTGAAATTTCACCTCCATTTTCCTTTAATTCTTGTGGAACACCTCAAGGGTTAACAAAGTTTGTAACAGCAGTTTTTTATAATTTGAGGGGTGTAGTTTCTAAAATAGGGTAATTTATGGGTGGTTTCCATTACGTAAGCCCCTCAAAATCACTTTATATCTGAATTGGTGCTTAAAAAAATGGTTTGGGAAATTTTGTTGAAAATTTGAAAAATTGTTTCTAAACTTCTATGCCTTCTAACATCCAAAAAAAGTAAAATGATATTTATAAAATGATGCCAACATAAAGTAGACATATGGGGAATGTAAAATAATAACTATTTTTTGAGGTATTACTATGTATTTTGAAAGTAGAAAAATTGAAATTTGCTAATTTTTCAAAAATTTTGCTAAATTTGGTATTTTTTTATAAATAAAAATGAAATATTTTGCAATGTACTACTGTCGTGAAGCACAATATGTGACAAGAAAACAATCTCAGAATGGCCTGGATAATTAAAAGCGTTCCAAAGTTATTACCACATGAAGTGACACATGTCAGATTGGCAAAAAGTGGCATGGGCAGGAAGGTGAAAACAGGCCCGGGGTTGAAGGGGTTATGGTTTCTACTTGTTAGTACCCAGTGAAGGTGATCTTGTCTGAATTCCCATGTACCGAACCCTGTCTGTCTTCTGATTCTGCTCCTTGCTGCCTCCCCCGATCTTTGGAACTATGACCTGAATTACGCTCAAACTTTGCCTGCCCTGACCTTAGAATTGCAATTTGAAAAACGTAAGTACTCAACCTGCCATGACTATTGGACTGTATTCAGACTACGTTTTTGCCTGTGTCCATGGTGCCTAGCACCGGTGTGTCTCTGACTCCTGTGGGTCAGCAGCCAACTACACCAAGGAAAATCCTGGAGGTAGCAGCCTGGTTTGTTCCTTGTGTAAAATTCCAGATCCCTGTACAGGGATTAAAGGGTGAATACCAGCGATCCACCCGGACAAAACTGGTTAGTTGGCACAGTGTTTTTAAACACCGTCTGTCCAATACAGACAGTTTTTGGAAGGTTTCTAATATGAAAAAGTGTAAAATATGCGACATGCTGTTTGTTAACGCTATAAACTGTGTGTTTACCAATAGTTATACATATCAGTGTCACTGACATTTGCGATTGCTGTAGTTATGTAAAGGGGACATAAGCAAAAGTAAGGAACAAAAATGTTCCTTAAAACTCTCCCTAAGATACAGTTTTTCATTCCTGTTTGTGATTTCTTTGCATAAGTTTTTATGGCTCTAGTGTTTTACACCTATTATCCTCTATATCATGTACCAGGAACATATCACACAAATGTTAATAGTAGTTAATATTTCTATTAATTACTGCTAAAAAGCGGGCTAGAAATGAGTTCTAGACCTGCAATTATGTGATGTATCTTCTTGATGCATGATGGCATAAACTATTAATGCTTAACATGTGTATGTTTCGCATACACAGTATTTGTTCATAACAGACATATCTTCTAGAGGCAGCTTCTAGTACAATATACAAGACATATCTTAGGGCGAGTTATAAAGATTGTTTTTGCTCCTCAGTTTTGCTTATGGTCTTTTTGAATATAAATTATGTGTTTGCTTGACGGAAGGGGGTTTGTTCCTGTTCATTGTGTTAAAGAACTTAAAGGCTATGTACACCTTTGGAGTCAATTTTTTTTAATGATCGCATTTAACTTATTTTTGGCTAAAAATCATAGTTACTATTGGTCTTTATTAAAAATATTGAGCTATTCAGTCACAAATGGTTAACTGTTTTTCTTGCTGCATGACTGGTACTTTCACTTTGTGTCGGTCATCTAATTACCCTTATCTGTAAACTACTGAGAGGTCATAAACACTTATTTAAGCCACATTTTTATCGGTAAGGTAAGGATTAAGCTTTAATGAGTGTTTATAATGTCAGAGAGCATAGATAAGGAGTCCCTCTGCTCCCCAGATGACGGAAAAGACAAAAAAATCACAGGCATCTAGTACAGCTTCTCAGTTCTGTACAAAAAAAGGATTCCACATTGTTAATAAAGACCAATTGATAAAGTGATTTTTAGGTCAAAATAAGTATCATGCAATAATTAAAAAAATTGCCCCCAAAGGTGTGCATAGCCTTTGACACAGGGAGGTATAAAGGGGGGTAAAAAGAGCAAAAATTTGTAAAAAATATTTAAAAAGATAACCAATTGGAGCATATTTGATTTGTGTAGAATCGATTCAGACACAAATCAAATATTTGGAAAAAAGTTACGAATTGGACGCAAAATAAATTTCAGGATGTTCACTCATCTCTATTCCAGGCGATAGATGGAAGCCAGTATGACAGATGTTAACCGCATTGCAAAGACTGTTCCAGAGCAATACAAAGACCCTTATCCAGCTGCCTAGCTTTATAGATGACAGGGTCAGACTGGCCCACCAGAGTACCAGAGGATCCTCTGGTGGGCCTGGGCTTTGATGCCATAGTGGGCCCCAATAATCCAGGAAAAAAAACATTGTGGCTGCCTTTGGAGCCAATCACTTGTCTTTAGGATCTATTTCTTTGATCCCAAACATATCAAACTTTATTGATGCTACAGGATCTGGGCCTTGGAAAAAATTTTCTCTGGTGGGCCCCAGGAACATCAGTCCCACACTGAAAAGTAACACGGGTAGGAATTGCAATTGGACTCCAATGCTTGGGCTTTATTGCAAATCTTGTAACAAGAACCCCACCTAGCATGTACCGTTTACAGTACTGGTATACTCCTATATGGCAGAAGGACCTTCACACATCTGGCCAATGGTGCAACTGCTGTTTCTGCATCCTCTATTGCTTTGTACAATAATTAGTGTTGAGCGAGCATGCTCGGCCGAACTCGCTGTTCAGCCGAGCATGCCTACGCTCGGGTCCGCTCGGGGTTCGGACGAACACCGAGTGTACTCGAGCGCAATGCTCAAATCTCTTCCCCGCACTGTAAATTTGATTTGTAATTCAGTTAATTAGCATACTTTCACGAGTGAAAGGACTAAAAGAGGATAAGTCGCGATTCTGACCTTTTTCTATTAACCAGACACCTTCCCCTCTTCCGAGCGGGGGGTGCCTGGTTTAGTCCCATTGACTAACATTATGCTCGGGTGCTCGGCCAGAGCATACGAGCATACAAGCACAGAGGTGCTCGCTCAACACTAACAATGATGCATCAGGCTGGATAGATTTATCTGACAATGTAAATGAATCCATTTAAATTAATTCAGCCAATATGTCATAATTAAAGTGGCATATGAAGACCCAGGTACAAAATTATCATTGGGGCTCATCTACTTCTTTGCCCCCACCATCATTGCATGTATGTCTTCCTTGACCTGTTCATGAAGTATTCTGATTGTGAATGGGGTTATCTCACAACTTTAAAACTGTTTTTATACTCACATATTGAGGATGCATTGCAAATAGTGCTTGCTCACCTAATTTTTCATATGCATACCAAATAGTTCATCACGTATAGCTCCAGAAATACATATGGTACATAATGCCCTCACATCATCTTTTTCCACTGTCTAGAGAGATATAGCTGCAAATTTCTATGAATTTAGAAGTAGGAATGACTGAACGAAAGTTGTCTTGGCAGCTTCACCTGCTTCCCTATGAGACTACTACACTAGCACCGATGGGAGAAGAGGGGAAGGGAGCAGGAAAGCTACTAAGCATGTTAGTCCATCTCTGAAAGAAGGAATAGGTGAACCAGAATGATAAACAGCAGGGGGCGCTACAAAAGAGGAAAACGTATATTAAACAATTATAATTTTATTGCACTTCTATTGCAATAATAATTCATTTGAAATCATCTGTTAATTGCATAGCAATACTTTTGATGGGTAGCCCATTCAATGGGAAGTTTCTTCAAAATGCTGATCTGTCCAAGTATGTATCTATAATAATTTAATGAAAGTTAAACGATCTCCAAAAGAACCTCAAAGAACAAAAGTTACCATTTCAAGGAGACAAACATTGCCTAAGACATCCCTAATTCTTTCAAGATCCTGAATCCATAGCAACTAGATATGAGCGAGCACTAAAATGCTCGGGTGCTCGTTATTCGAGTCAAACTTTTCCCGATGCTCGGGTGCTCGTTTCGAATAACGAACCCCATTGAAGTCAATGGGAGACTCGAGCATTTTTGCGAGGGACCAAGGCTCTGCCTAGGGAAGGCTGGGTGAAAACCTGGAAACCTCAGAAAATGATGGAAACACCACGGAAATGGACAGGAAACAGCAGGGGCAGCATGCATGGATGCCTCTGAGGCTGCCTAATCCCACCATTACCCCAAATTCTCAGGCAACAGCCTGGTGGTTACCCTCATGGCAATTGTGCTCACCCAGACCAAGAAAGGCGAGGCAAATACCCATCACATGTTAGGGAAGCACCCAACTAGGTGCAACGAAGGTCCATCACCGCCTGCAGGTGACACCACTGCTCATGCTGGCACTGCAGCTGAAATCAAGTTTAGTATCTGATCTTATCAGTTGCTGTGCCTGCTGGTGGTATAGTGGTGAGCATAGCTACTTCCCAAGCAGTTGATCTGGGTTCAATTCCCATCTATCGCAGGAGGCAATTCAGAATCAGTACAATATCTAATACGTCCCCTATCCGGGTAAATTGTTTGTAGAGAGGGCCTGTAGGTGGGGGGAAGGAGGTTGAGCTGGAAGAGCCAGAGGAGTGCCCCCTGGGCTAGCGTGTGTGGTGGTGACAACAGCCGGAATGGATTTGGAAAAACTGTTGCTTTAACCCGTATGGTATCGATTCTTCTCAGTTTAATACCGTATACGTCCCCTATCTTGGGACCCTATATTTAATGGATTTTTAGAACACGGAAAACGGAAAAAGAGCTTGCTCTGGCCAGGGGAGTGTCCATGCTCTGCCTATCACAGGTCATGAGGCAGATAAAAGAAGAACAAAAACAAACATCAGTACAACTTCTGATACGTCCCCTATCCGGCTAAATTGTTTGTAGAGTGGGCCTGTAGGTGGGGGGGGGCAGGCTGGGGCAAGGAGGTTTCGCTGGAAGAGCCAGAGGAGTGCCCCCTGGGCTAGCGTGTGTGGTGGTGACAACAGCCGGAATGCATTTGGAAATACTCTAGCATCAGCCGGTGCAGTATCGATTCTTCTCAGTTTAATACCGTATACGTCCCCTATCTTGGGACCCTATATTTAATGGATATTTCGAACACGGAAAACGGAAAAAGAGCTTGCTCTGGCCAGGGGAGTGTCTTTCCCACTGCAGCTAAGGGGACGTGTCCATGCTCTGCCTATCACAGGTCATGAGGCAGATAAAAGAAGAACAAAAACAAACATCAGTACAACTTCTGATACGTCCCCTATCCGGCTAAATTGTTTGTAGAGTGGGCCTGTAGGTGGGGGGGGGCAGGCTGGGGCAAGGAGGTTTCGCTGGAAGAGCCAGAGGAGTGCCCCCTGGGCTAGCGTGTGTGGTGGTGACAACAGCCGGATGGATTTAGAATGACGACGCAGGACCCCAACTTAAAAATTTAGCATCAACCGGTACAGTCGTAAATTATGAGATTGATCAACTGTGGTATGTATACTACTCAGTTTAAAACCGTATATGGCAGCTATCCGGAAAAATGGTTTGGAGAGAGAGAAAGATAGGACAAAGACGTAAATTGTTTGGAGAGAGGGCCTGTAGGTGGGGGGGGCAGGCTGGGGGAAGGAGGTTGAGCTGGAAGAGCCAGGGGAGTGCCCCCTGGGGCTAGCGTGTGTGGTGGTGACAACAGCCGGATGGAGTTAGAATGACGACGCAGGACCCCAACTTAAAAATTTAGAATCAACCGGTACAATTGTCAATTATGAGCTAGATCAAGTGCGGCATGACTTTTAAATGGATATTGCATGTGGTCACGTACTCCCTGGAACCCCATAGTCACCCCTTCCCTGATGTGCTAGCCCAGAACATTCTCTGCCCCAATTCGCAAGACCTTTTGCTGTTTCCGTGTGCTGACAGTGGGGATTTACCAGTGTTGTCTGAGGAGGTGGTGGACAATGGCGAGACACAGGTGTCGGGGGGTGAGGTAGTTGTATGGGAAGCAAGTTACAGTGGGGACTCCTTGGGGGGGAATTTCTCATGATGGGACAGATTCAACTTGGGTGGATCAGGCACAGGAACAGATGAATTTTTTGGGGGGTTTAGTTAACTTTTATTTAGCAAAAATAACCACAGAGATATTTATTCGTTATCTTCTCTGCGCAGTCTGGCGTTGGGGTTCCTCACTTTGATGGCGAGCTGTGCCGCTCTCTCCACAATGGTCTGTGTGTTCTTAGATGGAGACTTTGTCGGCGATTTCAGTACAGAAGGACTTGTTGCTCATCCACAGAACCTCGTCCTCCTTGACATTGTGGACAAGGAATTTGCGGGTGGACCAGGAATTTGCGGAACCCTGTGAGCAGCATGTGTTTGGTCTTCTACTTGCTACCGTATCCAATGTTGGGCAATATAGATTCGCAAGTAATATTATTTTTCACACCTATCCCAAAAATAAAAATGTATGCAGTATGCGCAAATAAAACTTGGAACTGGAATTGGAGAGAGGGCCTCCTGTAGGTGGACCTCCGGAAAAATTGTTTGAATAGAGGGCCTGTAGGGGGCCCTCCTGAAAAATTGTTTGAAGAGAGGGCCTGTAGGTGGAACTCTGGAAAAATTGTTTGAATAGAGGGCCTGTAGGTGGACCTCTGGAAAAATTGTTTGAATAGAGGGCCTGTAGGGGGCCCTCCTGAAAAATTGTTTGAATGGATTTGGCCTGTAGTGGGCCCTCCTGAAAAATTGTGCTAAAAGAGTGCCAGTTGG
Source organism: Rhinella marina (assembly GCA_900303285.1). NCBI lineage: Eukaryota > Metazoa > Chordata > Amphibia > Anura > Bufonidae > Rhinella > Rhinella marina. Next base: position 107,370 of record ONZH01030496.1, on the reverse strand, counting down.
ACCTCTAAAAAATGGCGTTTTTTGGGTCAGCGTTAGGCAAAGACGATATGGAGGAGGAGGAGGAGTAGAGAAGAGGAGTAGAGAAGAGGAATCGGATACATAAGTTCCCCCGGAGGAGATTTGAATTCCGGTGAAATCCAGGCTTTGTTCATTTTAATAAGCGTCAGCCTGTCAGCGCTGTCAGTTGACAGGCGTGTACGCTTATCGGTGATGACGCCACCAGCTGCACTGAATACCCGCTCTGACAGCACGCTAGCGGCAGGGCAGGCCAGCACCTCCAAGGCGTACAGCGCCAGTTCAGGCCACGTGTCCAGCTTTGAAACCCAGTAGTTGTATGGAGCAGAGTGATCGCTACGGACGTTGGTATGGTCAGCTAGGTACTCCCTCACCATCTTTCTGTACAGCTCCCCCCTACTCTGCCTAGACTGGGGACAGGTGACAGTGTCTTGCTGGGGTGACATAAAACTGGCAAAGGCCTTGGAGAGCGTTCCCCTGCCAGTGCTGGACAAGCTGCCTGCTCGCCTCCTCTCCCCCGCTACTTGGCCCACAGAACCATGCCCTCTGCCGCTAGCGGCGTCAGATGGGAAGAATTGTTTCAGCTTGTGCACCAGGGCCTGTTGATACCTATTCACTCTCATACTCCTTTCCTCTGCAGGGATGAGAGTGGAAAGGTTCTGCTTGTACCGTGGGTCCAGGAGAGTGAACACCCAGTAATCGGTGTTTGAAAAAATTCTTCTAACGCGAGGGTCACGGGATAGGCAGCCTAACATGAAGTCTGCCATGTGCGCCAGAGTCCCAACACGCAAGAATTCCCTCTCCTCACTGACCTGACTCTCCATTTCCTCCTCCTCCTCCAAGTCCTCCTCTTCAGCCCATACACGCTCAAGAGTTAAGGACTGAGCACTGGTACCCTCTACTGTCTCGCCGACATTCTCCTCCTCTTCCTCCTCATCCTCATCCCCCTCCTCCGATACGCGCTGAGAAACAGACCGGAGGGTGCTCTGGCTATCAAGCGACGTATCTTCCTCCACCGTCTCTTGTGACAAGCGCAAAGCATCCGACTTGATGCTGAGCAGTGATTTTTTCAACAGGCAAAGCAGCGGGATGGTGAGGCTGATAATGGCGGCATCGCCGCTAACCATCTGTGTTGACTCCTCAAAGTTGCTCAACACCTGGCAGATATCAGACATCCACGTCCACTCCTCATTGTAGACTTGAGGAATCTGAGAGACCTGACTACCAGTTCTGGTGGAAGATGACATCTGGCAGTCTACAATCGCTCTGCGCTGCTGGTAAACTCTGGATAACATGTTTAATGTGGAATTCCATCTCGTGGGCACGTCGCACAACAGTCGGTGAGCGGGCAGTTGTAGGCGGCGCTGCGCTGCCCTGAGAGTGGCAGCATCTGTGCTCGACTTGCGGAAATGCGCACAGATGCGGCGCACCTTGGTGAGCAAATCAGACAGATTGGGGTATGTCTTGAGGAACCGTTGAACAATTAGGTTGAACACGTGGGCCAGGCATGGCACATGTGTCAGTCTGCCGAGTTGCAGAGCCGCCACCAGGTTACGCCCGTTGTCACACACAACCATGCCTGGCTTGAGGTTCAGCGGTGCCAGCCACACATCGGTCTGCGCCGTGATGCCCTGTAACAGCTCTTGGGCAGTGTGCCTTTTGTCACCTAAGCTCAGCAGTTTGAGCACCGCCTGCTGGCGCTTACCCACGGCACTGCTGCTGCGCCTAGAGCTACCGACTGAAGGCGCCGTGCCCACGGATGGTAATTCGGTGGAGGAGGGGGTCGGAGGAGGAGGAGGCATAGTACGTCTGAGAGACCGTGACCGAGGTAGGCCCCGCAATCCTCGGTGTGGGCAGTACATGAGCGGCCCCAGGGTCAGTCTCGGTCCCAGCCTCCACCAAGTTAACCCAATGTGCCGTCAGTGAGATATAGTGTCCCTGCCCGGCAGCACTTGTCCACGTGTCCGTGGTTAGGTGGACCTTATCACTAACTGCGTTGGTCAGGGCACGGATGATGTTCTGTGACACGTGCTGGTGTAGGGCTGGGATGGCACATCGGGAAAAATAGTGGCGGCTGGGGACCAAGTACCGAGGGACAGCCACCGCCATGAGATTTCGAAAGGCCTCGGTCTCTACCAGCCTATAGGGCAGCATCTCCAGGCTAAGCAATTTGGAGATGTGGACGTTGAGGGCTTGGGCATGTGGGTGGGTGGAACTGTATTTCCTCTTGCGCTCTAGCGTCTGCTGTAAAGACAGCTGAACGCTGCGCTGGGACACGTTGGTGGACACTGTGGAGGATCGTGGAGGCAAAGGCGTGGTTTTCCAGCGGGAGGCGCTCGTGCCGGGGTCCTGGGCAGGGGGTTGACTAGCAGAGGCAGCGAGTGACGCGGGGGGTTGACTAGCAGAGGCAGCGAGTGACACAGGGGAAGGAGCAGTGGTGTGACTCGCGGGAGGTGGTGAACGGCCTTGGTTCCATTGAGTGGGGTGTTTAGCACTCATATGCCTGTGCATGCTGGTGGTGGTTAGGCTAGTAGTGGTGGCACCCCTGCTGATCCTGGTGTGGCACAGGTTGCACACCACAGTCCGTCGGTCATCCTCACTTTCTTTAAAGAACCTCCAGACTTGCGAACATCTAGGCCTCGCCACGGGAGCTTCATTACGTGAAACAGTTGCTGATGATGCACCAGCTCTGGCCCTGCTTCTCCCTCTGGCCACACCACTGCCTCTTACAACCTGTTCTGGTGCAGCACTCGCCTCCGCCTCAGAAGCACTGTCTTCACTCGGCATATCAACCCAGCTTGGGTCAGTCACCTCGTCATCCTCCGATTCCTCAGTCTGCTCCCTCCTCGGAATTCCTCCCCTAACAACAACTTCACCACTGTCTGACAACCGTGTCTCCTCATCGTCCGACACCTCTTTACAAACTTCTTCCACTAACTCAACATTGTCATCATCATCACCCACAGACTGCGACAGTTGGAAAACTTGGGCATCGGGAACGAGGTCAGCAGCAACCTGAGAAGTGGTTTGTGACTCTGGGAAGGGTCCAGAAAACAGTTCCTGAGAGTATGCTGGATCGCATTCCAAATTTTCCTGGGAGAGGGCAGACTGGGGGGAAGGAGGTTGAGGTGGAGGAGCCATAGGAGTGCTCCCTTGGGTAACGTGGGTGGACTGCGTGGAAGACTGACTGGTGGACAAATTACTTGAAGCATTGTCCGCAATCCACGAGATCAGCTGTTCGCACTGTTGTGGTTTCAACAGTCCTCTACCACGTGTCCCTGTAAGTTGAGACATGAAGCCAGGGAGTGTAGCTCTGCGGCGTTCCCCTGCTCCCTCATCAGCGGGTACTGTCTCACCCTGCCCAGGACCACGGCCTCTGCCCCCTGCAGTAATTGAATGCCCGCCCACGCCCTCGCCCTCGACCCTTAGCCCTGGGGTTCAACATTTTTTGTATATAGGTGTATGATAAAAAAAATAAATAAATTAAGTCCAGTAGAATTAAGTGACGTACAGAAAGTGTCACTTGGACAGATTATACGGATTGGAGCGAGTGTGCTGAACTGTGACACACAGAAAGGTTACACGCAGCTGAGTAAAATGGATTTGTATCACTGAGCTAAAACAACTGAAAAAATATATTTTTTTTATATTTGTTTTTTTATATTTTTTTTACAATTTTGTTTTTTTGGGAACGTAACGTGCAGGAACTATGGTAGGACTGACTGACACCCTGTTAACGGTGGCTATTTAGTCTGCGACCCAGACAAATGTCGCACAGAGAGTTTTCTGGATCAAGCGGTAGATGATATTGGTAGCAAATGACTTGGTTGTATTGTGTGACGTACAGAAAGTGTCACCTGGACAGTATATACGGATGGGAGCGAATGTGCTGAACTGTGACACACAGAAAGGTTACACAAAGCTGAGTAAAATGGATTTGTATCACAGAGCTAAAACAACTGAAAAAATAATTTTTTTTTTATATTTTTTTTACAATTTTGTTTTTTTGGGAACGTAACGTGCAGGAACTATGGTAGGACTGACTGATACCCTGTTAACGGTGGCTATTTAGTCTGCGACCCAGACAAATGTCGCACAGAGAGTTTTCTGGATCAAGCGTTAGATGATATTGGTAGCAAATGACTTGGTTGTATTGTGTGACGTACAGAAAGTGTCACCTGGACAGTATATACGGATGCGAGTGAATGTGCTGAACTGTGACACACAGAAAGGTTACACGCAGCTGAGTAAAATGGATTTGTATCACTGAGCTAAAACAACTGAAAAAATAATTTTTTTTTTTATATTTTGTTTTTTTGGGAACGTGACGTGCAGGAAATATGGTAGAACTGACTGACACCCTGTTAACGGTGGCTATTTAGTCTGCGACCCAGACAAATGTCGCACAGAGAGTTTTCTGGATCAAGCGGTAGATGATATTGGTAGCAAATGACTTGGTTGTATTGTGTGACGTACAGAAAGTGTCACCTGGACAGTATATACGGATGGGAGCGAATGTGCTGAACTGTGACACACAGAAAGGTTACACGCAGCTGAGTAAAATGGATTTGTATCACTGAGCTAAAACAACTGAAAAAAATTTTTTTTTTTTTATATTTTGTTTTTTTGGGAACGTGACGTGCAGGAAATATGGTAGAACTGACTGACACCCTGTTAACGGTGGCTATTTAGTCTGCGACCCAGACAAATGTCGCACAGAGAGTTTTCTGGATCAAGTGGTAGATGATATTGGTAGCAAATGACTTGGTTGTATTGTGTGACGTACAGAAAGTGTCACCTGGACAGTATATACGGATGGGAGCGAATGTGCTGAACTGTGACACACAGAAAGGTTACACGCAGCTGAGTAAAATGGATTTGTATCACTGAGCTAAAACAACTGAAAAAATATATTTTTTTTTATATTTTGTTTTTTTGGGAACGTGACGTGCAGGAAATATGGTAGAACTGACTGACACCCTGTTAACGGTGGCTATTTAGTCTGCGACCCAGACAAATGTCGCACAGAGAGTTTTCTGGATCAAGCTGTAGATGATATTGGTAGCAAATGACTTGGTTGTATTCTGTGACGTACAGAAAGTGTCACCTGGACAGTATATATGGATTGGAGTGAGTCAGTGCTGAACTGTGACACACAGAATGGTTCCACAGTGCTGTGTGCAATGGATTTGTATCACTGAGATAGAACAATAAAAAAAAACAGGGTTAGATATGGCGATAGCTGCACTACTAGTGCCAGCCAGCCAAGTGACAAAAAAAATAAATAAAATGTCTTCTAGCCCTTAGAAGGGCTGTTGGGTTCTTTGTGGGTGATCCCTGCCTAACAGACAACTAAATGCAGGCCCTAACACTGTCCCTGAAAGGCAGCAGCTCTATCCCTAACGACATCCAGACGGCATCTGAGCCGAGCACCGCGGCCAGTCGGTAGTATATTCCAGGGTCACCTGATCAGGCCAGCCAACCCCTGCTATCGACATGTAAGGGCCCCACGTGATGCTGGGTGGTACGCAGAGTCTCCTGGCTTGTGATTGGCTGTGTTTTTAGGCGCCAAAAAAGCACGATGCGGAAGTTGCCATTTCCTCGAGCATGGCGAGATACTCGTCCGAGCAGCGAGCACTTACGAGTACCCTAATACTCGAACGAGCACCAAGCTCGGACGAGTATGCTCGCTCATCTCTAATAGCAACTAAAAGTGAAAATGTCTAGAGATATTACAAACTTCCATAAGCTGATCTTATCAATCAAAAAGATGCTGCAACTTAATGCTCTCAGGCCCACTTTAATAATATGGCTGGCAATCTTGAGCCATTCATGCAGGAGTAGATTGGTCATAGACCCTACAGGGAAATTTCCCAGTGGGCCACCCAAGCCCTCCTCACTGCCGCTGACCAGGTACATAATGAGCTCTCAAAAGTAATTAACGCTGTGAGAATCAGGTACTCATGGACCCAGCCCGTGACCGCACATGCCCGCCTGAATTCAACTGCTGTGGCCATATCTCACCTCCTAAGCCCCCTCCTCCATAGACAACTAGTGGAGGAGAACATTCATGGGATTCCTATTCCCTTATATAACAGAGGACCTATTTGGCACAGGTACATACAACTGCAACCTCTACCACCTCCAAAATTGATGCCCTGATGACCTGGCAAAGTTTGACCCCAAATATTTTACATTTCGTAATGGATGATCTCCCGCTCATTGTCATTTTCTAAGGCTAGGATATTGCATATTTCTAAGATGTGGCAATTTTATATTGTTGCTTTTTCTCCTGAAGTCTCTGTCTACCATTATATTATCCATCTTGTCATCTCATCATTCCCATACAAAACTAATATGCATGTGTCTAACCATAAAATGTATCTTAAATTATGATACAAGTGTAGAAATAGCTGCCCAAGTACAACCGTCTGGGTAATTCTATTCCGCATATTCCATTTGATTTGCTGTCATGAATTTTTAAGTGATGCCTTCTGGTTTTCACCTCCAAATTTACTAGCGTCGTAATCTTCTGATTTACTAGAAGAAACCCACACGTTGACAGGAGGGGGAAGGAAAGAAGGGATATGGTGAAGGCACACAGATGATCTAGTTGGTCACTGAGTGATATCTTGCATAGATATGTGGAACAAAGGGGATTCTCTCTCTCGGTGGCCTTACTAAGTATTTGTGTTTCCAGTTCGGAAGGCTGAGGGTGAAGGCTGGCTACTTCTTAATGGTATTTTTTTTTTTACTTCTTATTTAAGATTAGTTTTGCTGCGCTAAAACTGAAAGAACAATGGAACATGGCCTCAGCGACGAAAGCTAAATCCTTGGGGCCCAATTACAGCTACTTGTGGCAGAAAGAAACCGTTTCTTAAAAAAAAAAAAACAATGTTTAGTAAGAAAAAGAAAGAAACAAAAAATGAAGAAGGGAGATTTCAGAATTATATGTTTGGTTTAGATTAATTAATTATTTAAAAATAATCTATCATCTTAAAATGTTGCTTTATGTAAGAACAACATATTACAGTTACGGATCTGTCCCACAAGGAGCCAATATGGCTCAAAACATGCCTTTTTCTTTCTGGTCTATGACTAGCACATGGTGCCCCAGTTGAGGATGGCGAAGTGACTCATTAAGTTAGCAAGGTTTAACTTCAACAGCAGTTTACTCAGATTAGGCAGTGCGTATACGGTTAAAGTCCCTCACAGGGATTTGATGATGCAAATTGGATCATTAGGGTGCATTCATACATGCATATAGTTTTGCTGCAGTTTCTCTGTATGTTTGCTTTTTTAGTGGTGTTTTTGCCCCCTGCAAAAAGAATGCCAGAGCCAGATGTTAGTTGATGGTGGTTTCTTTTACAATCACTTCATGCTGTAGCTCATAACTTTTTTTTTCTGGCACTTTCTCCATGGGGAAAACCACCATGAAGAAAACAATAGAACGCCACAAAAATAAGGCAAAAACTGAAAGGTGGCAAAAAAAAAAAAAAAAGCGCAAGTGTAGACCACTGGCCTGCAAGTAAAAGGCATGGTGGTTGGAGCTGGAGAGGAGGGGAGTGGTGTCAGGGGGGTGGTTGTAGTCCTCATGGTGGCTAATTCCTTCTCCCCAGCACTTCCCGAGGCTTTGCATAAGCAATTATACTTAACCAATAGCTTTCTAAGAAAACCCTGAGTAAATCTGTAACATTTAGAAACTACCTAGCTTTCCCAGGCCCATGATAAAATAGTTAGCAGTATTACATCTACGTTCCTATATCACGCATATTTAAAGTGATTTTTTTTTGTTCTTGTTTTAACCTAACCATATCCAAAAACATTGTGCAGATTTAGTCTGTTTTTCTGGCACTGAGGTCTAAATACCTACATAAATGTAGGTACTGTACACTCTGCCTGTAGCCACCATTTCAGAGAAGATCAAAAGTTTGGAAACCAGTGGTACGGTGCTGCCAGCATATGAAGGAAGTCCTCAAATAGATATGAAGATTCTTTTATTATTTTTCAGTCGACGCGTTTCGAGGGCGGAGGGCCCTCTTCATCAGGACAATAGTAGCATAAAAAACATGTTACAGTTCAGATCATTTAAGCATAGTTTTGGCGCGCTCCTACAGGGGAGGGGAGTTGGGGTGCTGGAGCGGGCAGGTTCTGCATAATGAGATTGGCTCATCCCGTATGTGCAGGCATAGTCACTACAGCGCTGCTTATTAAAAAACATACATTAAAATAAAAGTGTCTTTTCTATTCATTGAACCATTGCTGGCTGGATACTAATTGTTACATTTTGTGCATGTGGGGTTCTATGCTCCCCGTATTGCGCTCACTGCATTTTACTAGAGCAGGGGAGTACAGCCTCGCGCTGTCTCCTTCTGCACTGAGCGGTGCTTTGTTGGCTGGGATCGCTATACGGGGCTGTTTCTTGTATGTGGCTTCTTCATATGCCTGATTATCTGCATTTCTTTATTATTTGGGGTGATATTACTATACTTATGCGCATAAAAATTATAGCATATAGCTGATGGAAATGTATTTTCTATTCGTCACCCCATTACTGTCTAGGTATTAATTGATACCTTTTACTTTATTCATTCATTGGTGCGAGCGGGGTTCTATGCTTCACTAGGGTGGGGGAATACAGCATCCCGCTGTCTCCTGCTACATACAGTAGAGGGTGCTTTGTTGACTGGGATCGCTATATGGAGCTACTTCTAGCATATGGTATACGTATTGCAGCCTCAAAAAATCCCTCCAAAAATCCCTCCAGAACAATGGGGAGCTTTAGATGTGGAGCAAAAAATTGCTTGTGTTGTAAGATCATCACACACGGAAGGACATCTTTTTCTTCCAAATACAATGGCACCACATTTACGATAAAACATCACCTCACGTGCCACTCAACCTATGTTATTTACCTAACTGAATGTGCATGCGGCCTACAATACGTGGGCCGCACCACACAAGCCCTACACTGCCGGGCCAATCAACATAGGTACAATGTCCGCAGACAATATATGAAACACAGTGTCTCCAGGCACTGCGCATCCACCCCAGAGAAAGACAAACATATGTTCAAATTCACCCTCCTTGGTCTTATTCCAGATAACCCTTTCAATCGATTCGAGCACTTACAGAAGAGAGAGGTTTACTGGATATACCAACTGGACACTATTAGCCCACGAGGGCTTAACGAAATAAGCGAGACCATTCTATGATATAATCCCTCCTTCATACGATAACCATAGCACACATACAGAAATAAATAATATTAAAAAAATAAGAAAAAATAAGAAATCACACACGTGTGTACATTAAGATATACAGATGGGAACTCTTTGGTCTTCTTTTTGATCAACACACTTATCCATTCTCGTCCATCACCATGCCTTATATCGACAGAATGTCTATGATCGCCACCATACCCCACATATTATTACTGTTTTTTTATGAGCATGGAGGTATATTATGTATATGCATATATAGGTAAATCTCTGTGTTTACGCACTGATATATATACAGACATATGTAAGTGCAGGCCTGTGCACCCAAGGGGCACACAGACTGCGAGAGGGGCCTCATTTATTTATATCATTATTACATTTTATAAATGTTTTAAATTTTTTTAAATTTTATACAGGTTTTATATATACTGTTGTATGCTTATCATATATATATATATATATATATATATATATATATATATATATACAGTACAGACCAAAAGTTTGGACACACCTTCTCATTCAAAGAGTTTTCTGTATTTTCATGACTATGAAAATTGTAGATTCACACTGAAGGAATCAAAACTATGAAAACATGAAGGCATCAAAACACATGTGGAATTATATACTTAACAAAAAAGTGTGAAACAACTGTAAATATGTCTTATATTCTAGGTTCTTCAAAGTAGCCACCTTTTGCTTTGATTACTGCTTTGCACACTCTTGGCATTCTCTGGATGAGCTTCAAGAGGTAGTCACCTGAAATGGTTTTCACTTCACAGGTGTGCCCTGTCAGGTTTAATAAGTGGGATTTCTTGCCTTATAAATGGGGTTGGGACCATGAGTTGTGTTGGGCAGAAGTCAGGTGGATACACAGCTGATAGTCCTACTGAATAGACTGTTAGAATTTGTATTATGACAAGAAAAAAGCAGCTAAGTAAAGAAAAACGAGTGACCATCATTACTTTAAGAAATGAAGGTCAGTCAGTCCGAAAAATTGGGAAAACTTTGAAAGTGTCCCCAAGTGCAGTCGCAAAAACCATCAAGCACTACAAAGAAACTGGCTCACATGAGGACCGCCCCAGGAAAGGAAGACCAAGAGTTACCTCTGCTGTGGAGGATAAGTTCATCCGAGTCACCAGCCTCAGAAATCGCAGGTTAACAGCAGCTCAGATTAGAGACCAGGTCAATGCCACACAGAGTTCTAGCAGCAGACACATCTCTACAACAACTGTTAAGAGGAGACTGTGTGCAGCAGGCCTTAATGGTAAAATAGCTGCTAGGAAACCACTTCTAAGGACAGGCAACAAGCAGAAGAGACTTGTTTGGGCTAAAGAACACAAGGAATGGACATTAGACCAGTGGAAATCTGTGCTTTGGTCTGATGAGTCCAAATTTGAGATCTCTGGTTCCAACCACCGTGTCTTTGTGCGACGCAGAAAAGGTGAACGGATGAACTCTACATGCCTGGTTCCCACCGTGAAGAACAGAGGAGGAGGTGTGATGGTGTGGGGGTGCTTTGCTGGTGACACTGTTGGGGATTTATTCAACATTGAAGGCATACTGAACCAGCATGGCTACCACAGCATCTTGCAGCAGCATGCTATTCCATCCGGTTTGCGTTTAGTTGGACCATCATTTATTTATCAACAGGACAATGACCCAAAACACACCTCCAGGCTCTGTAAGGGCTATTTGACCAAGAAGGAGAGTGATGGGGTGCTACGCCAGATGACCTGGCCTCCACAGTCACCAGACCTGAACCCAATCGAGATAGTTTGGGGTGAGCAGGACCGCAGAGTGAAGGCAAAAGGGCCAACAAGTGCTAAGCATCTCTGGGAACTCCTTCAAGACTGTTGGAATACCATTTTAAGTGACTACCTCTTGAAGCTCATCAAGAGAATGCCAAGAGTGTGCAAAGCAGTAATCAAAGCAAAAGGTGGCTACTTTGAAGAACCTAGAATATAAGACATATTTTCAGTTGTTTCACACTGTTTTGTTAAGTATATAATTCCACATGTGTTAATTCATAGTTTTGATGCCTTCAGTGTGAATCTACAATTTTAATAGTCATGAAAATACAGAAAACTCTTTGAATGAGAAGGTGTGTCCAAACTTTTGGTCTGTACTGTATGTATATATATATATATATATATATATATATATATATATATTTATGTGAATAATTAAGTTGTATATAGAATTGAGGGATACAAGGAAGAAGTGAACGTCATCTAACCTATCCCCTGGCTCTAAGATATATCAATTTTGATGCATTAATCTATGAATTCATTTATTCCCACTGGTATTTGGTCATGATTGCTATAAGTCCACTATGGACCTATCTAATTGTGCCACATATATTTAACAAACCTCCTTATATAAGGAATGTTTTTTTTCCCATCCAATAGCTATATGCTATGGTCTCTATGTGCATATATACAGTATATACATATAAATGTCACCCATAACAATAAAGAAAAACAGATAATGAGGCATACTAGAAAGCCATATGCTAGAAGTAGCCCCATATAGCGATCCCAGTCAACAAAGCACCCTCTATGTAGAGGGAGCCAGCGGGATGCTGTATTCCCCCACCCTAGTGAAACGTAGTGAGCGCGACACGGGAAGCATAAAACCCTGTGCGCACCAATGAATGAATCAAGTAAAAGGTATCAATTAATACCCAGACAGTAATGGGGTGACGAATAGAATAGACATTTCCATCAGCTATATGCTATAATTTTTATGCGCATAAGTATAATAATATCACCCACAATAATAAAGAAATGCAGATAATCAGGCATATGAAGAAGCCACATACTAGAAACAGCCCCGTATAGCGATCCCAGCCAACAAAGCACCGCTCAGTGCTGAAGGAGACAGCGCGAGGCTGTACTCCCCTGCTCTAGTAAAATGCAGTGAGCGCGATGCGGGGAGCATAGAACCCCACGTGCACAATATGTAACAATTAGTATCTAGCCAGCAATGGTTCAATGAATAGAAAAGACACTTTTATTTTAATGTATGTTTTTTAATAAGCAGCTCTGTAGTGACTATGCCTGCACATACGGGATGAGCCAATCTCATTATGCAGAACCTGCCCGCTCCAGCACCCCAACTCCCCTCCCCTGTAGGAGCGCGCCAAAACTATGTTTAAATGATCTGAACTGTAACATGTTTTTTATGCTACTATTGTCCTAATGAAGAGGGCCCTCCGCCCTCGAAACGCGTCAACTGAAAAATAATAAAAGAATCTTCATATCTATCTGAGGACTTCCTTCATATGCTGGCAGCGCCGTACCACTGGTTTCCAAACGTTTGATCTTCTCTGCATATTATCCTTATACCCCTGGCGGGATAGGAAGGAGCCAAGGCAGCAGCACAGCAGACCCCGACGCTGGTAGGGTAAATACCAGCAAGGCGAATATAGCCGTTTTGACTCCTCACAACGGCATCCGGTAAGAAGATTACGTATTAAATATTCAACAGTACCCAGGCAAAACCGCACATGAGGCTCTGTTTTTTCTCTTTCTCTTTCTTATGCTGTAGCCACCATTTGGCAGAGCTTTCTGCATACTGTTTACATGTTGAACTCAGTTAGAAACAAGAGTATAGTAAGCTCATAGGCTCCCTCTATTGGTGACTGCATACAGCAGAACTTTTATTTAACTCTATGAGGGAAATGGTAATATCAGTCTTGATATCAAAAGTTGCTTGTTTGTTAAAGGGAGTCTGTCACCACTATATGACAATATACAGCGCTTACATGGCTCTGTTGCACATCTACACATGAATGTAATGGTACCTTTGTTATTTTCTTTAGACATGCAAATGCATGAAAACGCTGTTTAATTCATATGCAAATGAGCACTCGCAAGTGCCCAGGGGCGGTGTTCAGTGTGTAGGTACCCAGGCTGCTGTGCCTTCTTTCATGGTTACTCCTCCCCACCCTCTGCCTTTGCTCCTATTCCCTTGTGTCATACAAGAGAACCTTGTGTACAAGAAGGGCAGGCAAAAGCAGAGGCTGGGGAGGAGTAACCATAAAAGAAGACAGAGCAGCCTAGGCTCCTACACACTGAACACCACCTGGGCTCCTACACACTGAACACTATTACTATTTTTTATGTTTGGTACGTGGGTCATCAGTGGTTTTTATCGGTGATTGAGAGCAATAACCAGGAGTGGAGCCTACTCAGAGATGAGGTATACTAGAAAGATTTACACCTGTACTGTGTTTTTGACCCACACCTAGTTTTGGCTCACAATCACTGATGAAAATCACTGATCAAACACTGACCAAACACTGTGTAATGCCTGTAGATAGGGACAGACAAGGACAGCGAGCCCTAACGTATAAGCCCAATTGCTTTTCCTACTGACTTGCACTACAAGCCCTACTTGGCAGACCCACAATTGGACGATGCTTCCCACTCTAAATAAGTGCAGAGACAGACAAACACCAACAGACAACAAACACAAAAGCAGAGTAGTAAAGCAATGGGTCAGAACCAGACAGGCTACGCAGTACCAAATGAGAGACAGAGAGTGGTCAGAAGACAAGTCGAGATCAGAACCAGATGGTCTGCACAGTACCAAACATGTAAGGCAGAGAGAGGTCAGAAGACAAGCCAGAGGCAGAGGCAGAGAGGAATAAGTATGCAAATGTAGGAAAAGGGAACAAGAAACCTAACTAGTGAGCCAAACAAGACCATCACTGGCAATGGTGTATGCCCAGGAAGGGGTTTTAAATAGAGCGCCAAGTCCTGGATCAGAACCTTATAGGTCCATGACTCTGCATTCCATTAGTCAGAAATAGGCTTTAGCAAATCGATCTTCAGATCTGTAGTCGATTCGTACAAAAACTTTTGTTAATGCTGTTTTTGTACAGCATTAAAATGTTTTGGCTCAGTGTAGCCAAACTTCGTCTCGCAAATAAAAATACTGTAGTAATTCACCAAAGTCTCGCGCAACTTCGGCTGAGACAAAGTTTGGCTACACGGAGCCCATACATTTTAATGTTGCATGGAAACAGCATTAGCAATGAAGTTTTTGAATGAATTGACTTCGGATCTATGATGAGAAGCTTGATGCCCTCAAGCCTAGTCAGAAACACTAGTACACAGTAATAGAGCAGCTGAGCTAATCAGCCCGCTACTAAACATCCCCAGCACATGCCCACTGCAGGAAGAAACAGAGCACTGCATCCTCTTACTAAAGATGCAGTCGTGTCACCAGGGGGTGTGGCTCAGCAACGCATCTCTCTCTTCAAACTGCTAATTGGTCGGGGTGTCAGCAGATGGAACCCTGCTGATCTGATATTGATGGCCTTTCCTAGGAATAGGTCATCAATGTAGGATATCGGACAACTTCTTTAAGCTTTAAAATCTAAACACAGTTGGAAACTTTTTTCATGGAGCTCAAGGCAAAAAATATAATAGTCCCAATTTTTCTTAAAAGCCTTTCAGAATAATATTGTCCCAGTCCTGGTGATCAGGCGAGCAAGAAATAGCTCATTTGACTTTTGTCCATTTATTTCCTTTTAAAACATCTGGAACTCACAATAGCAAGAACCACTTAAAATTCAAATGATGCCAGAGTCAACTTCATATAAGACTAAATGCCTCTCCATCCAGTATGTGCCTTTCACAAAGACGAGAATAAAAGAGAATGTTCTGCGAAACAATTTGCAGAATAGAGACCGTACACTATCATGTTTGTAGCTCGTAAGAGAAGAAGTGTTTGTAGAAAGGAGAGACACCTTTATAAAGGACATTTTACCACGTATTTATCTTTGAATATTGGGATAAAACCAGCCCTAAGCAACCCCGTCAAAAAAGCCATTTCAAATAGCCATTGAGACATTCCTCTCAAAGAGAAATACATTTTTGGCTGTATCCAGATTGGATTTAATTCTAGAGCTGAAAAATAAGATCACAGTAAACAAAGGACACAAGACACAAGAAAAGTCACCCATAGTTACAAGACTCGTTACTATTATTCGTTACTATTAATCATAATTTTATTGTATGTGTTATTATTTAGATTCCACTTTGGTCCACCATCCTAATTGCTCAGCTTAAAGGGAACCTGTCATCAACTTTATGCTGACTGTACTGAGGGCAGTATAAAGTAGTGACATAAATGCTGATTTCAGCGGTGTGTCAATCATGAGCTAAAAGTAAGTGGTTGCTGAGAACCAGCATCATAATCATTGCAGCCCAGGCCTTGAAAATAGTCAAATCTACCTGAGAAGAGTCATGGTTATTCCTCATATCCTGCTCTCCCGCCCACTTACTTTTAACTTATAAATGACAGAGCGCTGAAATCAACTCACCTGTCTCTACTTTATTCTGCCATTAGTATGGGTAGCATAAAGGTGATGACAGGTTCCCTTTAAGTCCTCAGTGCCCTGGATCATATCCATACTATGCTTCCTAGTTCATTAATAGGGTATTCAGCACCAGACTAAGTTTGGTGGACGTCTCATGTCTAAACATTTGGTCTGGCCTGTGTGCCCTTTAACAAGCTAACTATTATGCACTCCTCACTATTATGCACTCCTCAACATTGAAATTGCAAAAAGTTACTAATCGAGGAAGTGTCCCTAAGATATGCAAACGATTACATTTTCAAGCACCTAGCTCTCTTCTGTGGTATGTGGGAATGATATAAGAGCTGGACTGAAAGCAAAGTTTTTTAGCCATGTGAAATCTCAAAAATTAGATCGTCATATGGGATGATTGTGCGATGCCTCCTGTTCATAGATGTGCCAGTTATAGCCACTTATTACAAACTGAGGAGGACAACATCCTTGAACAGAGAGACCTTGGTTTATCACCCCAGCAGATCACTACATGTCTGTGGCCGAGATATCAGCGCCGTTCAATGTGTATCCCGGTTGTTGGGAGAACAGAAGGTGTCCAGCTACAGGTGTTCTACAGCCAGATGTCCAGCTACAGGTGTTCTATTAACCTCAGTGCTCTGAAAACCTATCATGTTGCACAGCAAGATGGCAGTGGAGGCTAGAATGGAGATCTATCCTCTTCAGCAATGAGTGCTGCTTTTGTCTGAGATGCAATGACAGAGATTTTTCAGAGACTACATGAGAAATACCATGAAGAAGCATTCACAAGGGAACATCACACCACTGCTACTCCTGAAATTATGTTGTGAGGTGACAATGTACAGTGGTCATACTGCAGTCTAGTCTTCATTTCCTGGACAACACCAGGCTGCATATTGTTTGTGTTACTGTTTGCAGCCTGCATAGCTTATACTTGTTACCATAGCCTGCAGTGTCTCTGTACTTGTCTCCCATCTAGCACATCTGGGATGTCATTGATCAGCATTGGCAAAGGGAGCTGCTATCAGTGGATCTTGATGATTTGCGTGCCCAAGTGCATTCAGCATGGCAGAACATTTCTCAGACAACTAATTATAACCTCATTGATAGCATGCCAAGTCCTGTAAGTGCGTGTATTTCTGAGTGTGGCGCTCATACTTGATAAATCGAGATTTAAAAGTTTTGGCTATTTGGCTTCCAATTTCTGCATATCATTAACATGTCTATTGAGCCAGTGAGTTTCATAATTCCATTTTTCCTTCTTGGTGTTGTAATTTTAATGAGCGGTGTATGTATTGCATCAAACCAACCAAAATTAAAGAAGTTTTTGTTACTTAAATTTTGATGGCTTATTCTCAGGATCGGTCATCAACGTCATTTTGATGGGGGTTGAACATGGAACATTCCCACGATCAGCTGTTTCGGCCAGCCACCAGCACCAGAAACTATACAGTGGATGGAAACTGAAGCATGAGGAGTACAGTATAGTTTCTGGCACCAGTGGCCGCAGAAAACAGCAGATTGGTGAGGGTGCTGGGTAGGCCATCAGTATCTAAGTACAAGAAAACCCTTTAAAGAGGATCCACCAACAGTATCAAATGTATTGGGTAACCTCAATATCCCATGATGTCTATTAAAGGAATAATCATGTTGGATTTGAACATTCTCAATCCTCTGTTCAACTGAAGGACAAGCAGATCCGAAGGAGAGAATAGCCACTTATCCCTATACCCCTTTGACAGCCTTCATTCACATCTGTACTGTTCTTTGTCTGGTATCTTTATAGAATCAGAAATAAAATAATGACAATGCCCAATCTGTTGCAAGATAGACATAATGGAATTAATCAGTTTTGTGTCAAGGGACCCAGCATCTGACGGAGATGTGAATCGAGCCTAAAAATGCAAGCTTAACTACTCAGCAGTGCAGGTGCAGTACCGCAGAAAGACTCCAGTAAAAAGTTAATTATTGTCAATGACTTTTTGAGTTAAATGTTGTGATTAGAGATGAGCGAACATGCTCGTCCGAGCTTGGTGCTCATTCGAGGATTAGGGTATTCGCATATGCTCGCTACTCGGACGAGCATATCGCGATCCTCGAGGAATTGGCAACTTCCTCTTCCTGCATGTTAGCCGCCTTTTTCAGCCAATCAACATGCAGGAGAGTCTTTGGTACCTCCTAGCATCACGTGGGGCCCCTACTAGTCGATAGCAGGGATTGGCTGGCCAGATCAGATGACCTGGGAATATAAGAATCTGGTCCTGCGCTGCTCGCGTCATATTTTGGTCTCCTCCTGGCTGCTGGCTGGGACTTGTAGTGCAGCGACCGCCATCTTGGCTGCACACTGTTAGGGCGTGAAATTAGAATCTGGTTAGGCAGGAATCATCCACAAAGAACCCAACGCTCCTTCTAAGGGCTAGAACGACATTTTTTTTTTGTCCTCCTCTCGGATGCTGGCTGGGACTTGTAGTGCAGCTACCGCCATCTTGGCTGCACACTGTGCACTGGTGGCAGAAAGGGGACAGCACATGGTCCACACAGACCCCAATGAAATTGCCCAAAGTCCTCTCAGTACTCATTTTTGCTGCTGCTGTACCTTGGCTTGCTGTAATCTGTAGTGCAGTCTAGGGAATACGTTTTGTCACTCAGTTATATAAACTACAGTCCAGTGAACAATTGTGAGGTGTGCTGTACAGCAGCGTCAATCTATAAAATACATTTTTTTCACTCAATTATATAAGCTATAGTCCAGTGAACAATTGTGAGGTGTGCGATACACTAGCCGCAGTCTAGAAAATACTTTTTTTCACTCAATTATATAAACTACAGTCCAGTGAACAATTGTGAGGTGTGCGATACACTAGTCGCAGTCTAGGGAATACGTTTTTTTCACTCAATTATATAAACTACAGTCCACTGAACAACTGTGAGGTGTGCGATACACTAGCCGCAGTCTAGAGAATAATTTTTTTCACTCAATTATGTAAACTACAGTCCAGTGAACAATTGTGAGGTGTGCGATACACTAGCCGTAGTCTAGAGAATACGTTTTTTTCACTCAATTATATAAACTACAGTCCAGTGAACAATTGTGAGGTGTGCGATACACTAGCCGCAGTCTAGAGAATACGTTTTTTTTAACTCAATTATATAAACTACAGTCCAGTGAACAATTGTGAGGTGTGTGATACACTAGCCGCAGTCTAGAGAATAATTTTTTTCACTCAATTATATAAACTACAGTCCAGTGCAAAATTTAGTGGATTGCGGTGCAATAGCTGGAGTCTAAAGACTACATTTTTTTGGCCTCAGATATTAACTCGACAGTTTGGTGAATATACAAAATGTTGAACCCTAGGGCTAAGGGTCGAGGACGAGGGCGTGGGCGTTCAAGTAGTGTAGGGGGCAGAGGCCGTGGTCCTGGGCAGGGTGACACTGTACATGCTGATGAGGGAGCAGAGGAACGCCGCAGAGTTTCGCTCCCTAGCTTCATCTCGCAACTTACTGGGTCACGTGGTACACCACTATTGAAACCACAACAGTGCGAACAGGTGATGACGTGGATAGCGGACAATGCGTCCAGTAATTTATCCACCACCCAATCTTCCACGCAGTCCACCCATGCTAGCCAAGGGAGTAGACCTCTGTCTTCTCCAGCTCAACCTCCTTCCCCCCAGCCTGCCCCCCCCAACGGAAAGTATGAATTCAGATCAGGCATACTCACAGGAACTCTTTTCAGGACCCTACCCAGAGACACAAACCACTGCTCAACAGCAACCTGAGCAGTTGTTCTGTCCCGATGCCCAAAATTTAGAACTTTCACAGTCTGTGGGTGATGAGAGTGTGGACTTAGTGCAAGTAGTGCGTGAAGAGGTGTCGGATGATAATGATGATGATGAGACACGGTTGTCAGACAGTGACGTTGTTGTCAGGGCAGTAAGTCCGAGGAGGAAGCAGAGTGAGGAATCGGAGGAAGAGCTGGTGGATGATGAGGTGACTGACTCGAGCTGGGTTGGTAATCCAACTCAAGACAGCGCTTCTGAGGGGGAGGCAAGTGCAGCACCAGAACAGGTTGGAAGAGGCAGTGGGGTGGCCAGAGGGAGAAGCAGGGCCAGAGCAGGTAGATCAGCAACTGTTTCATGGAGTCAAGCTCCCGTGCCCAGGCCTAGATGTTTGCAAGTATGGAGGTTTTTTAAAGAAAGTGAGGATGACCTGTGGACTGTGGTGTGCAACCTGTGCCACACCAGGTTCAGCAGGGGAGCCACCACTACCAGCCTAACCACTACCAGCATGCGCAGGCATATGAGTGCTAAACACCCGAGTCAGTGGAACCAAGGCCGTTCACCGCCTGCGGGTCACAACACTGCCCCTTCCCCTTTATCACATGCTGGCTCGGCGAGTCAACCCCCCGCCCAGGACCCCAGCATGAGTGCCTCCCGCCCTACAACCACCCCTTCACTTCCACGATCTTCCAAAACCTCCACCAATGTGTCCCAGCGCAGCGTTCAGCTGTCTTTGCAGCAGACATTTGAGCGCAAGCGCAAATACAATTCCAGCCACCCACATGCACAAGCCCTAAACGTCCACATCTCCAAATTGTTGAACCTGGAGATGCTGCCCTATAGACTGGTAGAGACTGAGGCTTTCCGCAACCTGATGACGGTGGCTGTCCCTCGGTACTTGGTCCCCAGCCGCCACTATTTTTCCCGATGTGCCGTCCCATCCCTACACCAGCACGTGTCAGAGAACATCATCCTTGCCCTGACCAACGCGGTTAGTGATAAGGTCCACCTAACCACGGACACGTGGACAAGTGCTGCCAGGCAGGGACACTATATCTCACTGACGGCACATTGGGTTAACTTGGTGGAGGCTGGGACCGAGTCTGACCCTGGGGCTGCTCATGTACTGCCCACACCGAGGATTGCGGGGCCTACCTCGGTCACGGTTTCTCAGATGTACTATGCCTCTTCCTCCAACCCCTCCTCCTCCTCCGAATTACCATCCGTGGGCATGGCGCCTTCAGTCGGTAGCTCTAGGCGCAGCAGCAGTGCCATGGGTAAGCGCCAGCAGGCGTGCTCAAACTGCTGAGCTTAGGTGACAAAAGGCACACCGCCCAAGAGCTGTTACAGGGCATCACGGCGCAGACCGATCTGTGGCTGGCACCGCTGAACTTTAAGCCAGGAATGGTTGTGTGTGACAACGGGTGTAACCTGGTGGCGGCTCTGCAACTCGGCAGACTGACACATGTGCCATGCCTGGCCCACGTGTTCAATCTCATAGTTCAGCGGTTCCTCAAGACATACCCCAATTTGTCAGATTTGCTCACCAAGATGCGCCGCATCTGTGCGCATTTCCGCAAGTCAAGCACATATGCTGCCACTCTCAGGGCAGCGCAGCGGCGCCTACAAATGCCAGCTCACCGACTGTTGTTCCCACGAGATGGAATTCGACATTAAACTTTGTTATCCAGAGTTTACCAGCAGTGCAGAGCGATTGTAGACTGCCAGATGTCAACTTCCACCAGAACTGGTAGTCAGGTCAGTCAGCTTCCTCAAGTCTACAATGAGGAGTGGACGTGGATGTCTGATATCTGTCAGGTGTTGAGCAACTTTGAGGAGTCAACACAGATGGTCAGCGGCGATGCTGCCATTATCAGCCTCACCATCCCGCTGCTTTGCCTGTTGAAAAACTCACTGCTCAGCATGAAGTCAGAAGCTTTGCGCTTGTCACAGGAGACGGGGGAAGAAGATACGTCGCTTGATAGCCAGATCACCCTCCGGTCTGTTTCTCAGCTCGTATTGGAGGAGGGGGATGAGGATGAAGAGGAAGAGGAGGAGAATGTTGGCGAGACAGAAGAGGGTACCAATGCTCAGTCCTTCTTAACTCTTGAGTGTGTATGGGCTGAAGAGGAGGAGTTGGAGGAGGAGGAAATGGAGAGTCAGGCCAGTGAGGAGAGGGAATTCTTGCGTGTTGGGACTCTGGCACACATGGCAGACTTCATATTAGGCTGCCTATCCCGTGATCCTCGCGTTAGAAGCATTTTTTTAAACACCAATTACTGGGTGTTCACTCTCCTGGACCCATGGTACAAGCAGAACCTTTCCACTCTCATCCCTGTAGAGGAAAGGAGTATGAGAGTGAATCAATATCAACAGCCCCTGTGCACAAGCTGAAACAATCCTTCCCATCTGACGCTGCTAGCGGCAGAGGGCGTGGTTCTGTGAGCCAAGTAGCGGGGGAGAGGAGGCGAGCAGGCAGCTTGTCCAGCACTGGCAGGGGAACGCTCTCCAAGGCCTTTGCCAGTTTTATGTCACCCCAGCAAGACACTGTCACCTGTCCCCTATCTAGGCAGAGTAGGGGGGAGCTGTACAGAAAGATGGTGAGGGAGTACCTAGCTGACCATACCAACGTCCTGCGTGATCACTCTGCTCCATACAACTACTGGGTTTCAAAGCTGGACACGTGGCCTGAACTGGCGCTGTACGCCTTGGAGGTGCTGGCCTGCCCTGCCGCTAGCGTGTTGTCAGAGCGGGTATTCAGTGCAGCTGGTGGCGTCATCACCGATAAGCGTACATGCCTGTCAACTGACAGCGCTGACAGGCTGACGCTTATTAAAATGAACAAAGCCTGGAATTCAAATCTCCTCCGGGGGAAAGCAGCTAAAGAATAAGATTCCTTATGTATCCGATTTCTCTCCTCTCCTCTACTCCTCCTCCTCCTCCTTTTCTTCATTGCCAAACGCTGACCCAAAGGGGGAATATTTTAGAGGGCCAACTGGCACTCTTTTAAGACAATGTTTCCGGAGGGCCACCTACAGGCCCTCTCTCCAAACAATTTTTCCGGAGCGTCAACTACAGACACTCTAAAACCATTTTTCAGGAGCGTCAACTACAGACACTCTAAAACAATTTTTCAGGAGCGTCAACTACAGACACTCTAAAACAATTTTTCGGTATCGTCAACCACAGACACAAAAACAAAGATTTTTTCGGAGGGTCGACTTCACACACTCCAAAAAAAATTTTTGGGAGGCTCACCTACAGCCATTTGACTGCAATCTCAGTCGGACAAAGTCATTGGTGGTGTCACCACCATGCTGTGTGATGCTAAATTTTTGGGTGGTTCACCTGCTACCTCAGTCTAACTCGATCACTTTGTTGTCACCGCCACCATACAGGGCCATGATAAATTTTTATGTGCTTTGCCTGCTCCTGCACTGTAACTCGGTCACTCTGTTGTCACAGCCATACAGGGCCACGCTAAATTTTTATGTGCTTCGCCTGCTCTTGCACTGTAACTCGGTCACTCTGTTGTCACAGCCATACAGGGCCTCGATAAATTTTTATGTGCTTTGCCTGCTCCCGCACTGTAACTCGGTCACTCTGTAGTCACAGCCATACAGGGCCACAATAAATTTTTGTGCTTCGCCTGCTCCTGCACTGTAACTCGGTCACTCTGTTGTCACAGCCATACAGGGCCACGATAAATTTTTATGTGCTTCACCTGCTCCTGCACTGTAACTCGGTCACTCTGTAGTCACAGCCATACATGGCCACTGTAAATTTTTATGTGCTTCGCCTTCTCCTGCAGTGTAACTCGGTCACTCTGTAGTCACAGCCATACAGGGCCACAATAAATTTTTATGTGCTTCGCCTGCTCCTGCACTGTAACTCGGTCACTCTGTAGTCACAGCCATACAGGGCCACTGTAAATTTTTATGTGCTTCGCCTTCTCCTGCACTGTAACTCGGTCACTCTGTAGTCACAGCCATACAGGGTCACGCTAAATTTTTATGTGCTTCGCCTGCTCCCGCACTGTAACTCGGTCACTCTGTAGTCATAGCCATACAGGGCCTCGATAAATTTTTATGTGCTTCGCCTGCTCCCGCACTGTAACTCGGTCACTCTGTAGTCACAGCCATACAGGGCCTCGATAAATTTTTATGTGCTTCGCCTGCTCCTGCACTATAACTCGGTCACTCTGTAGTCACAGCCATACAGGGTCACACTAAATTTTTATGTGCTTCGCCTGAATTTGGGGTAATGGTGGGATTAGGCAGCCTCAGAGGCATCCATGCATGCTGCCCCTGCTGTTTCCTGTCCATTTCCGTGGTGTTTCCATCATTTTCTGAGGTTTCCAGGTTTTCACCCAGCCTTCCCTAGGCAGAGCCTTGGTCCCCTGCAAAAAATGCTCGAGTCTCCCATTGACTTCAATGGGGTTCGTTATTCGAAACGAGCACCCGAGCATCGGGAAAAATTCAACTCGAATGAGCACCCGAGCATTTTAGTGCTCGCTCATCTCTAGTTGTGATTTATTATGCACCCAGTAGCTAGTGTAGTGGACCTGCCCTCTACATTAGTCAGTTTAGACTGAGCATAGCAGTCTCCTGAAAGCTACATATACCCATGCTCAGAGAACCTCTGTCTCTGAGACTTCAGCTTCCACGAAAGCAACTCTGCTACCAGAGTACCCCTGAGAGAAAGAAATAAGGTCAGAATGTACAAAGCAATGCACTGGATTCAGACAGAAAGGTATCACTCTGGTTTATGGCAGAAAGACTGCCTGTGTGAGTGAATATTACAGAAGTATCCCCCATACTTTGAGATCGATTGGGCATCCGTATCTAAATTTCTCCACCCCTCAGTCCGGGAACTGCAGAAGGAGTGAGTAATAACCTTATTAGGTGCCTGTGATTCTGTTGAGAGACTTCACAGTGTCCTTAGTGAAAGAGAGATAGTGAGTTCTACAGCTACTATGATTGTAGCTACCTATACACTGCCTTTGGGAGAGGAGAACACTGTGATATACCTTGGAATAGTGATGAACGAATCAGGTTCCTGAGTCCCTAATCGTTGTACTATGCATACATTTATTATATTGCATGGCACCCACTTTTGACTACATTAAGATGATCGCAAGACTCAGTCTCGTGCATGCACTTTTACTGTAAGTGTATTTTATCTGAACCTGGATTGGTTAATGATAGCGGCACACCCAATGAATCTGGGTTCATTTATGCATGCTCCGCTACTTACATTAATGGTGAGATTGATAAAAGGTCATGATAATAGTGGCCATCTTAATTGTAGTCTCAGCAGAGCCCATGCAAAATACATGTATGCATAGTACGGTGATGAATGACGGCGGTGAATTGATCTAAACTAATTGGGTTCATCAAAAGCAGGCTCATCACTACCTTGGAACTATGCCTTTTAGTTATGACACCCACCAATCTAATAGTTATCCCCTATCTACAGGACATGGTATACTTTGAAACAACCGGAATACCCCTTTAAGGGTACTCTTCACACTTATTTTGGGTGTTTGGGTGCATCAATTTCATGACGTTTTTACAAGCTTTTTTGGTCCCATGTTTCACTTGTGCTTTTTCAAACTTTCTTTTTCCCAAAGAGATGTCTATGAGAAATGCCTCAAAAATGTCACACCCAGAACACGCCTGAAAAAAATGTACAGGGATTACCAGGGCAGTATAATGCTGTGTTATCCTGTCAGAGAAGTGGAGGCCTGAATGGGACCTCTCAATGACATGTGCTGCTCCCTTCAGCCCTAACATACAGTCCCAGTTAAATAACCACAACTCCCAGCATTATTCTGCCTCCCACACTGAGAATCCATCCCTTCTTTTACCTCTCCTGATGTCACAGACCTTTTTTCTTCCGTGCGGAAATTGACTTGTTTGGATTCCACACCTTCTCCTCATAGCTTTGTAGTTATTAACATAAATGGAAAATCTGCAGAAAAATTCCACAAAAACGCATAAAAACAACACAAAAATGCACCAATGAACCAATAAATAGTGAAGATATATGTGCATTTGTGAATTTTATTTGGATTTTCTGCATACAAATTTACACCGCGTGCAGGTACCCTTAAGGTGCCTTCACATGCTGCAGATTTTGTTGCAGAATTTTTGGTGACCAAAAATCAGTTCCATTCACTCACATGGGGTTTGCAAATGAATGGAAATGATTTTCAGTCGTGGAAAAGTCTGCAACAAAATTCTCAGCGTGTGATGTCACCTTTATTGAACTCTTATTGAGTCTCAATAACAGCTTGTATAGCTTCTTCCTACAACAGAGATATGGTTGATGGAGTTGGGAGCCCATCCTTCACTCCCCCAACTCTATCAGATCATGTCCTTTCTCTTTCCCAGGTTTTGATATATACAATTAGGGTACGGCTACACGGGAACACTGGTCACACAACAGCTGTCGTGGCCAGGATCGCAGTGTAGCGGTGAGCACGAGTCCCATGTTTGTCTTCAATGCGACCCCTGAATCACAAAAAATCCTAATCCAATGGATTCCTTATCATGATATATAAATTTACACCTAAATGCATTTCCAGTACCGGAACTTTCTTTTTGCTTTTCGTCTTCTTTAATTACTGAATACTGTATGTGTGATTCTAAGAATGGCGAGATAAGATGGTCAATAACTATAATGCCTTAGTAGTCCTTGTTAAATAACTGGCTGTGTTTGTATTTATAACACTTTTATTCCTTTACAGGCTATTACTGCTTGATTTCAGGATTTAATGAGGAACATTGAGACGTAATCGGGGGCTCAGCACATAAAGGTTCACACCGTCCATTTTTTTCTAGTGATTGGAGAGCAAAAGAAGGCTCTTGGTTTGTTTCTATAGTGATATATACCTTACGAGGCCCCCATCTCGTACTGTCGCAGAGGGGGGTGCAGGGTAAACCAGTAATATGGGCATTTATTGTCATCTGTGTCACCTGCTTGTAGTCTTTTTTTAATACACTGCACAAAGGAAAAAACTGGTGAAAATAAATGAAAAGAATCATTAAAATTGTATAATATAGATAGTACAGTGAAAATATATAAGTTTTAAACTTAGAATTGCGAGGCTCTCAGTTGCAGTTCAAGACATAAGCACCTTGAGAGCAGGACTGATGGGCATAGAGAGGGGCTGAATGGCTGGGATCAGAATTAATTCCAACTCTGGCCACTGAAGTAGGGTGTCAGTTGTTGTCCTATAGCTGACACCCTTCAGATGGCACATCTCCTAAGCCAATGCCATTCTTGTGCCATAACACAGAATCTACCCTCTCCCCACATAGCATTATTACTGCATGATGTGTTAAAGGGAAACTGTCATCTCCGTAAGCGGTGTATAGTGTAAGTGACGTCGAGTCCGGTTATGTAATTTTTATCTTTATACTCGCTTCCATTCTGATGTTGTGCTCCCACAAACCTACAGTAAAATGCACTGAGAGGACTCCGGTGCTCACTCATATAATGGAGAGGACTCAAAGAAGAGTCCTCTCAATGCATTTTACTGCTGGTTTGTGGGAGCACAGAGTCAGAATGAAAGTGAGTATGAAGATAAAACTTAAAACTTTAATTCGGATTCAGCATCACTTACACTATACACTGCTTTCTCTAGTTCAGGGGGTGTTTTGGAGATGACATGTTCCCTTTAAGGGGTTAAAGAGAAACTTTCAACTGTCAATAATTTTGTCATTTCTCTTCCCATAAAATAACTCTGAAGTACATTTTTTAAAGGGAACCTGTCATCAACTTTATGCTGACCTCACTGAGGGCAGCATAAAATAGTGACAGAAATGCTGATTTTAGCGGTGTATCACTTATGAGCTAAAAGTAAGTGGTTGCTGAGAACCAACATCATAATCATTGCATCACAAGCCTAGAAAACAGTCAAATCTACCTGAGAAGAGTCATGATTATTCATAATCTCCTGCTCTCCTCACCCATCTGCTGATAATTGGCAGTTCTCTCCTACAGAGAAAGGGAAAAAACTAGGTAGAAGACTGACAATCATCAGCAGATGGGCAGGGAGAGCAGGAATTCAGGAATAACCATGACTCTTCTCAAGTAGATTTGACTCTTTTCAAGGCCTGTGCTGCAATGATTATGGTTCTGGTTCTCAGCAACCACTTACTTTTAGCTCATGAGTGACACACTGCTGAAATCAGCATGTCTGTCACTATTTTATGCTGCCCTCAGTGAGGTCATCATAAAGTTGATAACAGGTTACCTTTAAGAACACTGCATTGGGCCATTGCTCCTTTATTTCTCCTGCAAATGTATGAATAAATTGACAACTGAATGTTACCATTCCATTGTCGATAGAGTTGTCCTACACTTTTTGACACTACCTAATCAATGCTCAGCATGTTATATTATTTAGGGACACTGTTCATTTTTTACAGCTCCTTTGGAAAATGAAAGGTGGGATCTGATTGGTTGCTATGGGCAACTAAGCCAGTTCTACTTTACACCAGTTTGATAAATGACCCCATACCGCCCCCTATTGGTTGTGTACATAAGAAACCCCGCCACTGGAGCTCAGACCTAGTTGTTTTTCTTCTACTGAAGCTAGTTTTAATTTCTGTTCACCAGCCCCCCGAAGATAAGCTGCTGTGTAATGAAGTGTAACATGTTCTCCTTCGTCATTTAATCAAACCTGATATGACATCTCCCAGCGCGGGATATTCGCAGGAAAACACAACGATTTAAATCTCTGCTAAACGAAGCGTACACAGGTGACTTGTGTTCATCGTTCCAGCCAATACCAGAGAGAGAGATTTAATACCTGGGATTATTTTATTTTTTGCTATCTCTCGACAGTACTTTACAAATACATTTAATGCTGAGATAGGAATGTGAAGCGTGAATGGGGACTGGATGAGAGCAGATATTTTACCTGCTGAAATGTGGATGTGAAAAATCCTTCTTGAAGTTACCTACTGTTATCAGGAGCATACTTTAACTGAACCATATTAAATAGGCATTTCCAGAATTACAATTTATCACCTATCCACACCATCACAAGTATTAGGGTTGTGTGTTCCCCGTTTCTATGGAGTGGCCAGTGTCCATTCCACTCAAACTCTATGGGACTGCAGCAGATAGCAGAGTGTTGTACATAGACTTTGGATATGCTGAACCTCTACTCTGTTCAAGCAGGGGACCCCCGGGGACCCCAGCGTTCAGTCCTCCTCCCACCAATCAGATACTTATTCAGTGGATTAATGATAAATTCTGGGAATATCCATTTATCTTTACAAGGTACTTTTTTGCATTAAGCAGTAGTACACAACTACGTACGTGATGTAACCTTGTAAGAAAACTGAAGGTGCAGTTGGCTGCTCAATAATTGGAGGTGAAGCACTGCACTTGCAATCCTCACAAATTCACACCTCCAAAACCTTCATGGATCCAACATTTTGACAAAAGGTATGCTTTGTACATTTGTGGAGGACAACTTTGTCCATTTGGGTGTGATGGTGCCACCTGCTGTGCTGAAAACCCTCTCTAACATGATATTGGTGGCTGGAAAAGACAGTACAATGAGAGCAAACTGGACTAGTTTTGTCCGCTGTTCCATCCTACTTGACCAGAAGTCAATGGGGTATTTGCTGGGGAAAAGTCACATACATTTAGAAAAGGAGACCATTTTAAACAATAATAAAATAAAAAAAAAACAGCTGGCCAGAAGAATGAATATCATACAGCAGAATTCAATGTTAGCCCTACAGTTCCACAACAATGAGACAAGTTTTACGGGCACCTAGTAAAAAGTCTGGCTGATGGCGCTGAAAAGAATTACTTTTTGGTGAAGGCATGGAAGTGCATCACATTTCCATGATGACAAGACAAGTTGGTTTTTTTACTGACCTCTCGCATAAAGTCTGGCTGATAGCATAATTAAAAATTACATGCTTATGAAGACACGGAAATGCGCCACTTTTCCAAGATGATGATGAGACAAGTTTTACGGACAGCTAGACAGAGCTAGAAATGTCTGCTGAATTCAGTTTTGGGGAAGGAGCAAACTGCACCACAGTTACTACAATTAAGTGGTATGGTAGAAACTACACTGCCAGCAACTTGGTCAGGTGGGAGTTTAGCTTGCAAACAAGCTAATTGCTGGTCACAAATAGTTTTCTCATGGCCACATATTCCGTTATCGATGTCGCACAGGAGAAGGAGGAGCCTGAGCAGGAGAAGCAGCAGTTGATGATGATGACAAGGACACTGTACTGCTTATTATTGAACAGTAGTCGCAAAGTGTTTTTTTTCTGTAATGTAAATACAGAGGCACAATTAAACTTCCCTCCCTTTCTGCAAAAACACTGCACACTGCTATTGACAATTTGCAATGGTAATAGAATGCATGGAAACTGCTATATTAATCCAGTTTTTGCAGTGCAACACGTTCACAAAAAGTGTACGGTATCCACATAATACAATTCATGGAATGAAACAGCTATATTAATGAAAGTTATTGCAGTACAACATGTTCACCAAACTGCACTGTGTCTTGATATAATACAATGTGTGGAATGAAACTACAATATTAATGTAGCTACAGTGCATTCACTAAAGCTGGACTGTATCTGGGTGCAAAGCAATGTATAGAATGAACATGCTATATTAAAGCATTTATTGCAGTATAACATGTTCACTAAAACTGCACTGTATCTTGATGCAATATAATGAGTTTTCTGCAGAATTTATGCTATTGATGCTGGTGCTGGAGGTGTTGGTAATACGTTTATAAAACATTAACTGTAGAATTTTAAGCTTTATTTTAAAAAAAGGCTGACTGGCTGTTCATTTACAGAAACAATTAGGTTGTTCAGGCAGGATTTTGCTGATTGCAGTATTTGCAATGTAACATGAGCTATTCACTTGCAAGCAGCTATATGGAAACAGTGTGAAACATTGAACTCTGAGTGACCAGTCCCTCCCTTAATTTGCTTTCCCTGATAAACTCTTAGGCTAGGGCTACACGACGACAGTTGGCGCGCGACTTCTTGTCGCACCAAAGTCGTGCGACAATTTTTATACTGGAAGTCTATGGTGTCGCACTGCGACATGCGACATGCTGCGACTGCGACACGACAGTCGCAAAAAATCCATCTTGGATGGATTTTTCTGCCACTGTCGCAGTCGCAGCATGTCGCATGTTGCAGTGCGACACCATAGACTTCCATTATAAAAATTGTCGCGCGACTTTGGTGCGACATCAATGTCGCGCGACAACTGTCGTCGTGTAGTTGTGCACTATGTGTCGCGTGACTTATTGTCGCGCGACACATGTCGCTGTGTAGCCCTAACCTTAACTGTTCTACCTGTTGATTAAATGAATTTAATTAAATATGTCCTTATACTCTGCCTACCACACACAGATTACTGCCAAATCCTGCCTCTGACTGGATCACAGGCTGTCTGTCATTCTCTGAGCCAATCAGCAAGCCTCCTCTCTCTCTTAATCATGAGATCCTCGACCTTCATTCTCATTCTCTGTCATTTTCCCCAATTTTCATTTTAAAATGGCATGAGAGCTGTTTTGTGGGATTCGATCGAGGTGAATTGCAAAAACTTTGGATTCATTTGGCATAAGAATTTTTGTGAAATTCGTAATGAATCTGAGATGTTCAGAGTAGTAAAGTAAATAATATTGTTTCAGCTCCCCTCTCTTCTAAGATACCTCCAGACAGTCCGCTCCTTACACTATTCATGTCATTGTCTATATATATATTCTTTGAATGTCCCAGTAAATTATATAGCTGCTATCTTTCCTTGGCGTAGAAAATTATATCCATTGTGCTGCAATTTAAGGATCATATATTTTTGTAGCTGTGATCTTTTCGCGAGTTCAAAATTTATGACAATGAGGAACAATATATTTTATTTGGATATTTAAAAAAAATCTGCTGTATTCTTCTAATCCATGTTAATAGTGGAGCTGTTGTAGAATATTCTAAAGCTTTTACACAGGAGTGTCCAGATTATCTTAAATGGATTGTCCAGCTTTATGCTTGTTAACTATCCTCATCAGCATGTTGTACCCAGTGAAAAAATTATCTGTCACCTACTCTGCTGCTCTGTTCCGGCTCCCTTACTCTGTTCCACCATCTTCTAGTCCCTGGTCTGTAACAGTGTCACGTGCAACACAGCAGCAAACTATGTAACTGTAGTGATGTGTCCCCAGTCAGCACATCACTGCTGGATCACATGCAACTTGGGGACACATCACAGCTGAGGCAACTTTATTGGCTGTAGTGGAGAAAGTCTACAGGCCAGGGACTAGAAGATTGCAGAATGGAGTCAGGGTGCCAAAACAAGATCTCTTCAATGGGTACAACATCTTCCTGGGGACAGTTTAAAAAGGACAAAAGACTGGAAAATCCCGTTAGATTTTAACTTTTAAGTTCCTGCCTGTAGAAGAGAAATATTGAGGCAGATTTACCAATGCTGTCTAAACAAAGACTGTGTAAACTAAGCCAGTTTTAAACATTGCCAGATTTATCACAGTGGCTGTTGCTGGATAAAATGGCATATCTTTAGACTGTCTCATTTTTGGTGCTTTTTAGTGCACATTGTTAAATTTAAACCACACTTCTTTCCCATGAAGCCTCAACCTTTTTTTGGTAAGCCACTCCCCTTGCAAGATGGTGTGGAAAAGTTTCAAACTGTATTTTAAATACAAAATAATATTGGGTAGCACTCGATGACCTGGTTATGAAGTGGAATGGATCTTGTCTAGAACAATTGTAACAGAATATCACTGTATTCTCCTGATTATGATGTAATTAAAGTGTTTGTCATTTATTTTCTTGTGGATTAAAAATAAAGCAATCAGAAGTGTGACTATTAGAGATGAGCAAATCTATTCGCCGCTTCGTAGATTCAATACGAATCTTCGCAATTTTCTACTCCGAATCGGATTCGGTTCTTTTCAGATCCACTCCGTTCGAATATAAAATGTTCTTGAACTTTTGTACGCAAACGCTACGTACTTGTCTGATGAATTGTATGCTACTGCTATGTATCAGTTAATTTATACGCTGATGCGTACAAATTCAGTTAATTAGCGAACTTTTACTGTATGTTCGTTATTTATGCAGAAACGTTCGCGGTGAGAGCATCAAAAAGCCCGGGAAGAACCCGGTCACCTCACCTAGGGGGAACGGCTTGCTCTGATTGGCCCATAGGCTCGGTAAACCAGTGACATCAGTGCTGCGACTGCTGAGACGAGCAGAAGCTTGTGAACGTTGTGAAAGACAGAGAACTGTTTTCTGTAAATTGTGGTGTTGTTCTGGGCATCCATAATACACATATCAGGGCTAGTGCAGGGCCAGTGCAGGGCTAGTTATATTAATCAGGCAGGGAGAGAGACAAAGACCTGATTGTCTGCTGCCACAGTCAAGTGAAAATGTCTGGCACGGAACAGCAGAAGGGTTCCACTTCCAGCCAGACCTAAAAAAAAAGGAGGTGGCACAGGCTAGCAGTGGCAAAGGACATATAGCCACAGCTTCTACCGGTAGAATTTATAGTAGTTGGCCACTGTTCCACCAGGCTAACCCACCAAGGCGCAAAATTGTTGTAGAGGAGAAAATGGATGAGGTAGTGGAGTGGATGGCTCACTCATCTCAATCACAGCCGGATGACGTGCTTTCTTCTGCTGATACTGTATCATGTAGCCAGGGGTCAGACTCAGAGCGTTCCTCCTGCTCCACCATTCCGCTCCATCAAAGCCCTTCATTCTCTGCTTCCTCTCTGCCTTCAGTGCCCCCTCCTAGTGGTGTGCCTTCTGCATTTTATCAAATAAAAGGCCATCGAACCCCACCGCACAATCCGGCAGATATTGAGGAAAGCCTCCCTGATGATTTTTTAGAGAGCAGTCAGTGTTTGAACTGCCCGGAAGCGGAGGTTGGTGGGGAACAGCCGATATTGCAGTCAGACAAAAGTGGTGGGGAGTCTGATGATGATTGTGTGTTAGACAGGAGGACCTGGGAGCCAGATCGGGCTGGTGAGGAGGATTTGATCTCAGAGTAGGAGGGTGGTGGTAGTGGCAGCAACAGAGGGCAGAGGCAAGTTAGGCCCAGGCCTGCCTTGGAACTAGTGAGACCCCAAGTAGGGTAGGGCCGGCATCATGATCTAAGCGTGCAAGGGCTACAAGCTTGGCCACCTCTGGAGGCCAAACGTCAGGTGTATGGAAGTATTTCACCACTCTGAAGGGGGACATCAGCACGGCCACGTGCAATTTCTGTAAGCAGAAATTGAGCCGTGGGAAAGCCTCAAATGTAGGGACCACTGCTCTGTGGAACCATCTGAAGCGGCGTCATGTCGCAAATTTGTCTAACCAAGGTGGATTACAGCAGCGCATTAATTCTGAAGAGCTGGCTACTTTTCCCAGTGTCCCTTGTGTCAGGCAGCCCGCATCCAGGGGCGTAACTCGTACATACACGTCCTCGTTGTCAACTGTGTGCGTTTCTCCACCTCCTCTTATTCGTCAGCCGTCCATCGTCGAGTCCGAGGCCAGGAAGTAATTTTATGCAACCAGCAATCCCACAGTGCGCAAACTGAATTCCCACCTGACCAAGTTGTTGGCTGTGCAGTCTCTGCCATACAATTTAGTTGATTGTACGGCTTTTAGGGAGCTGATGGCTTGCGCTCAGCTGCGCTGGCAGATCCCTAGCCAGCATTACTTTTCAAATAAAGCCATCCTCGCCCTTTACTCGCACGTGCTGAACAACATAGGACACTCCCTTCAGCTGTCCCTCTACAGCACCATGCACGTCACAGTCGACACCTGGAGCAGTGCATTTTTAGTGGTAACGAGGCAGCAACCCCCCAGCAACAGGGCCAATTGCTTTTGGCACCTCCACGCAGTTTCCAGCCAGGATTGCAGACCACCACACACTTATCCTCTCCCTCCTCCACCTCCACAGGCAGTGGAGCATCAGGGCAGAGAGTTGACCTCCCTCCTTCCTATCACATGTGCCAGGTTAAATGCTGCCACACTGTGTTAGACTTAATCTGTCTTGGCAACATCAGCCACACAGACCAGCGCTTGCTGCATCACATCAAGCAGCAAATTGCACGCTGGCTGTCTCCCCGCCAGCTGCAAGTGGGCAAGGTCGTGAGTGACAATGGGACAAATATAGTGGCAGCGCTGAACCTGGGGCAATTCAGGCATACTCCCTGTATGGCACATGCACTAAATCTAGTGGTTCAGAGATTTCTGAAAACATTCACTGGCCTGCGCACAGTGCTGGCAAAGTCACGGAAGCTTTGCACTCATTTGAGTCACTCTTATGTGTTCCGCAACACTCTGCTGGACTTGCAGCGGCAAAACGGGCTTCTGCCACACCGGTTGATAGGTGATGTGCCAACTCGATGGAATATAACGCATAACATGTTGCAGCGGCTTCTTGAGCAGCGGAGAGCAGTGGATGAATTTGTCCAGCAGCAGCCAGAGTCATCGACCATGGGGAGCAGGAGTGGCTTAGATTTCCATCAGTGGAGGCTGGTCCGTGATGCCTGCACTGTGCTGAAGCCCTTTGAAAAAGCCACTAAATTGGTCAGCCGGGACAGCTGCAATCTGGACGACATTGTTTCACTAATATTTGTCCTTGAAAAGACACTGTCACTCATGCAGCAGGGTGCAATGGGGGAAGGTAACCCTGCACATCTTTCTGCACGCCATGCTGTCACTGTTGGGGAGCCCCAACTACAAAGTACCATGGAGGTGCAGGAGGAGGATGAGGATGAGGAGCTTCAGCTAGAGGAGGGGGAGGAGGAGGAGGAAACACCGTTGGAGGTGCTGGAGGATGAGGATGACGATGACACCTTCAGGGACACTCAATTGTCTCAGAGGGAAGCTGAGATGGAAAGAACTGGCTCTTCGGGCACGCTGACCAGGATGGTGATCTGTATGCTCACATGCTTATGGACTGACAGGCGTATCCTAAAAATACGGCACACTGACGAAAACTGGATTACAATGCTTCTGGAAAGGGAGGAGAAATTAGCTTCATACCGGGAGAAGCTATGTACTAACCTGGCCACAACTTTCAGCCAGCCCCCGCCTTCTGCCAGCGTCTCTGAAAGGGAGGCCCGGCAGAGTCACCCACCTCCTGCCACAACCAACCGCAGCCAGTTAAGCCTCATGAGTATGATGGAAAAAAAATTTTCAGCCTCCCAACAGCCACAGCCAAGTGAGCAGGCCCAGTCTACCCGACTCAACGAGCAGTTTCAGGCTTACCTACAGTCTGGCTTGCAAAGCCTGTTCTCAGACCCCCTGGACTTCTGGGCAGCCAGAATACAACAGATGGTCGGAACTTGCCCACTATGCACTAGGGCTTCTTTCCTGCCCAGCCTCAAGTGTCATGTCAGAGAGGGTTTTTAGCGCCGCTGGGGGGTGACACCCAAACAGACCAAACTGTTACCTGGCAGTGTCCAAAAAACCACCTTTATAAAATGAATCAAGGCTGGATTACCTCCGATTTTCACCCTTGCTGAGGCAGATTATTAGATCAGGGCTGGTAGGCTGAAATAGTCTGAGTGTCTTGCCACGGTTGCTGTCAGCCGGCCCATAAAGTTGCATGCCAAACGTTTTGTGTCATGTGATGAGCAAACCCTAACTCCCCAAACCAAAACCCCAAAATGTTATTAAAATCGAAAAACTGTTTTCTACCTCTGCCTCCATTTAGCACATTAGCACTTAGCAGGCTAGCAGCTGTTGTTATACTCCACCGTTCATAGTTCTATTTACTATTCGTAAATTTGTTTTCGAGCCTTTCCTCCCCCAAAAAAAAAAATATAAAAAAAAAAAGTAAAAATTGTATTAAAAAATAAAATAGTTCCACTGTTGTCTTTGTCTACCTCCACCTCCCGTTACAAGTTACATTAGCGGAGATTGTTATACTCCATCGCAGTTTGTTGTATTTACTATTCACTCTCTGCTGTGATGATGCACCCCGTCCCCTACTACTACTGGCCGTGCCTCCCATGAAAAGCCCATATATAATTTTCACTGCCTATCTTTACAAGGTAGAATGTTTACAGGCTTGTTGTCCAAACAAGCCAAGCCATTTATCTGACTGTAATCCGGGAACCAGAGTGTGCGTAATTTATTAATGATTTGGCTTGAAGACACCCTGGGTTCATTAATCCGGGAAAATGGCCTTTGGACAATTTTTGGATGCTCTGGCCTAAACGGACACCCCTGTCGTATTCACAGTAATGTGGGCTCTGGCATATGCACAATTTTGGAGGCTACGGCCTAAACAGACACCCGTCTTCTTTACACTATGTCAGGAAGGTGTTAAAGGTTTAAAAAAACAATAAAAACACAGGTTTTAGAAGAATAATTTTAGTTAAATAAATAACTTTCAACAAAAAATAAATAAGGAAAATAAAGGTTATGCCGGCCTTTGACGACGTCTGGCCATCATCGCCTGCAGCTCTCGGAGCTCCAGCTGCAGGCCACGAATAAGCCGGGAGGCAGCATGGAGCCTGGTGTCAAAGCGGCGTAAGGCTGCCTCCACCTCAAAGTCTGTTGGGATATCTGTAGGGGTGGAAACAGTAATATAATTAGTATGATCGAGTTAAAGGGGTTGTTTCACGAAAAATATTCTAAACTTTCAAACCAGCACCTGGATCAGAATACTTTAGCAATTGCATGTCATTACATATTTGGTATATCTACTGGAACGAGTTATTCAGTGACATGTACTGTATTTGTATTGAGCCATTTTATTTTCTTTGAACTGCTCACTGAGAAGGACACACATGGTCAGTTTGGGGTTTGTACTTACTGGACAACCATAATGAGTGGTCTTCCCATGGTCCTGGGGAAAACTCCTCCCTGACGGTTGGAGCTACAAAAGATAAAAAATAAATTACTGTGAAGGGGCACGTATCTGAGAATACCTTCACTTGTTTGGGTGGAGTTTAAGGCATGGTCTAGCATAAAAGAAAATTGCTTCAGCGCACTACTTACGCCCACGTTGTCCTTCTATACGGTTTTCATTATTGGCACTCAATGGTATATATACAATACAGTACACTAATTTTTTAACACGTTTTTAATTTTCAAATATTTTGTTACTCACCCCGTCGTATCTCTGCTTGGCTCTCATTAAGCCGCTCTGGGCACTTAAACTTTAAATCACATCATTTCCGCTGGATCTGGCCTGGGGTCCACACTTTGTCAAAGCGATGGTGCAAGCCTCGGATCACCTGCTGCATCTCCTTCTGCTGGTTCGGGTGTCGGTGTGCGCCATCGTAATCCTGCCGGTCCATCAGCCGGTTTATGTATTTAAGCTCTCCAGAGCTAAATGCTGAAGATCGCCTGGATGCCATTTTGCAAACTTCGCTCTGACTCTGAGGAGTGCACGCTGTGGCCTAGCGTTGGGGGGGACTGCGTATTACGCAATCGCTAAACAATAGTACGCTAAGGATTCGTACGCACTTTGCACGCTCATGCGTACGTATTCAGTTAAGTAGCGTACCTTTAACAAAGCTATGTTCGTTATTAGTGCGCGAATGTTCGCTGAACACGACCATAATAACGAATGATTTTTATGCAGTATACGCACTGAATACATTTGTATTAAGAACAAATCTTTTTATAAAATTGACGAACATTTGGCCAAGCGAATCTTTGAAGATTTGCTTATCTCTAGTGACTATATTCTGATGTTTTGGTTTTTGATGTCATGGTGGCTCTGTGGATGTCACTGTCATGGGGACCCTGTTGATGACAGTGTTATGGGGGCTCAGTATGAGTGATAGGGTTCATGCAAACGACTGTGATCGGCCCAGGCATCCATGTCCCAGTCCATGTGTCGGCCACATTTTCTAGCCCAATCGCAGCTTCTGTACTGTATGATAGTAATGTATGATACAACCTGTCTTTATCTGACCATGGGGTAGTTGTTGTGTACTCACCTCATCATGTACTTATCCCCCGATACAATAGAGACTGGTTTACTGTCATACAGAATAGGACATGTTTTTTTTTTTTTTTCTGGAACTGACATATGGCTGTGAAAAACACACTGACATCCATGTGCTTTCCACAGCTGCGTGTCAGTTCTGCAATAGATTTCCTATTCTGGTCCTCAAAATACAACCTGCAAACTTACAAAGAGCATTTCTTCGTAAATAGTGGGAACAGTGACAGGGAGCAGCAATTACACTGACCTCCACTCAACCCCTGCGCCCCCTCCCAAACCGTCATTGAACCCCTCAGATGTCGCATTCATCGCCGATCGTGGCATCTGAGATCCATACCATGCCCAGACAGGCAAAATGGAAGCATAGACATGAAAATGGTGAGGGGTGTTAGGAGCACAAAAAAGAATTTTGATTTTGGGACCAGACAACCTCTTTAAAGCTATTTTTTTTTAAATAATTTTCATTGAGGAAACAGAAGAGTTACAAGCCACATACTGTAGCAAACATGTAGCCTACCATTTAGATACCACAGTCTTCAAGAATTACTGTATAACTCAAATGCAGCTTGAATGTCAAGAATAACACATATAACAGCAAAATTGTAATCTATTCCTCTAAGGCTTCATTCACATGACCTTATTTTGTTTCCGTGTCCGTTCCGTTTTTTTTGCGGATCAAAGTAGTGCATGTCCCCGTGATTTTTTTACTGACCCATGCTCAGTAGAAAAATGCTGAAATGTGAACAGATACATTTAAATCAATGGGTACGTGTGCTGTCCGTGAAAAATGCGGACAGCACACGTCAGTGAAAAACGGAAATGTGGACGAGGCCTTAGGTCTCTTTCACACGAATGTTGTGTTTTGCGGTCCGCAAATTGCGGATCCGCAAAAAAAATGGATGTCGTCCGTATGGCATCCATTTTTTTTGCGGATCCATTATAACAATGCCTATCCTTGTCCGTTTTGCGGACAAGAATAGGACATGTTCTATTTTTTTTGCGGGGCTACGGAACGGGGATACGGATGCGGACAGCACACAGTATGCTCTCAGTATTTTTTGCGGACCCATAGAAATGAATGGGTCCGAATTTTTCATGTGAAAAATGTGGATCGGAGCCCGCAAAAAATAGTGTCGTGTGAAAGGGACCTAAAGCAGGGGTGCACAACCTGCGGCTCAGGGGCCACAGCCCCCAACCATCTGGTGACAGACATGTATGTCTATGTCTGGTGTCTGCTCACATATATCTTTCCTGTATTTTCCCAATCACTTTCTGTTCCTTGTATTAACTATTACCATATGGTCTCATGGTAGCTACCAGTGGCTGCTATCATGACACAGTTTTCCATGCCTGCAAAACTTCAATTCCACACAAAGGAGTCAGTTTGCTGATGCATCTGACAGCTGAGGTTTGAGTATGAGATGTTGCGCACTTGCTAGAGCAGAGAATTTTGCCATCTGCCATCTTTCCAGTACAGCTTGCTCTGAGGACATTTACAGGGACTGCCCTCTTACATTTTGGCCTGGAACAACCTGAATTTGCCTGGACTTTCTCTGAAAAATTAGGGACAGCCCCTACAGGACTGTTGGCAACTATGCATCATATTGGTAAAGAAACTATTCCCAGCACTGCAGCCCATCAGCTGACTGAAGGGACTCTTGTCTGTTTACCAGGTACAGCTCCGTATTGCTTGTAGTGGCTGTGTCTGGTATTGCAGCCCAACATCATTCACTTAAAGATGACCTGTCCCCACAAAATGCAATGCAATCTGAAAGCACCATGCTTTAAAGCAGGAGGAGCCAACCAGATTAATATACAGTTTGCGGGAAAAGATTCAGTAAAATCTGTAATTTATACATTTATATCTTTGCTTTTTTCAGTTCCTGTGAAGTATTACCGGTACAGGACGGAGGTGTTATCAGTGACTGACAGCTATCTCCTTACACACAATGCTATCAGTCACTGAAAACCCCTCCTTCCTATACCAATTGGTATTCATAGGAAATGGAAAAAGCAAAGATATAAATGTATAAATTGCAGGTTTTAATGAATCTTTTCCCATGAAACTATATATTATTCTGTACAAATATATTAAAATGGTAGGCACACTTTCATCGGGTTACATGGAAATAATCTGTGTTGAATAAATATATCACTTATTTACTAAAAAAAATATAAAAAAATAGAATATGTACAATCAAAGCGTTTTAGCTGTGGGGTTTACATATTCCTCATATATTCAGTACCTAAAAGTCCCAGCGCTGGACTGAATGTTAAACATTAAAAAAAATAGGGTAAAGTAAGGTGAGAATCAAAACTAAAAATCAAGATGAAATTAAAAAAGCAAGATGAAATTAAAAATGCAAAGTCTGCATAGAAGGAATAATTCTTTAAAAAAATAAAGTAATTCAAAAATTAGGAGTTCTCATTATTGTTGTCCTTCTTATAGTTTGTGTTTAATATACCGTATTTTTCGCCCTATAAGACGCACCGGCCCATAAGACGCACCTAGGTTTTAGAGAAGGACAATAAGAAAAAATATTTTTCATTAGACCACAGGTCAGACCAGCAATCAGACCCTTAATGTTAATCAGACCTCAGATCACAGCCCCAATCAGACCCCCAATGTTAATAAGACCCTGAATCAGACCTTAGATCAGACCCCAAATGTTAATAAGTCCCCAATCAGACCTCAGATATGAGCCCC
The DNA here is from genome assembly GCA_900303285.1 of Rhinella marina. NCBI lineage: Eukaryota > Metazoa > Chordata > Amphibia > Anura > Bufonidae > Rhinella > Rhinella marina. The sequence goes on along the minus strand of ONZH01030496.1, from coordinate 66,313 downwards.
AATATAAATAACCCCATTCAGACCTCAGATAAGATCCCCAGTCTTAAATCAGTCCCCAGCCTCATATCAGCCCCCAGTCTCTTTTTATCAGCCCCCAGTCTCATATTAGCCCCTTGACTTATTTAATCAGTCCCCAGCCTCATATCAACCCCTATGCACCCAGTCTCATATTAGCCCCCATGCCTCTTTTCTTCAGCCCCAGTCTTATATCAGCCCCCATGCCTCTTTTCTTCAGCCCCAGTCTTATATCAGCCCCCATGCCTCTTTTCTTCAGCCCCAGTCTTATATCAGCCCCCATGCCTCTTTTCTTCAGCCCCAGTCTTATATCAGCCCCCATGCCTCTTTTCTTCAGCCCCAGTCTTATATCAGCCCCCATACCTCTTTTCTTCAGCCACCATGCTTCAGATAGTGCCCCCAGCCTTATATCCAGCCTTATATGACATAAAATAAATAAACCACTTACCTCTCCTGCTCCTGGATGCCGCCCCTCCTCTCCGCCCCGCTCTCCTGCCGCCGGCTGTGCTGCGAAGTGGCGCGCACAGCGTGAGGTTACAGAGCGCCCTCACGCTGTGCGCAGCCCTGCACAGCCGACAGCCAAGCGGAGGACCAGGAAGTGGTGAGTACAGAGCCTTCACCGCTTCCTGGTCCTCCAGTGCTAATGAGCGATTCCATAGTGGGGGAAAAAAACTGCGTCTTATTGGGCGAAAAATACGGTATATGTTTCTGTTGGTATAGGTGTATAATATACTATCTATATATTGATAGTTGTTAGTACTGAATTGTCAACAAGAGCTGTGCTTAGGTTACTGATAGTCCGTTGCTGTAGGATAACAATGAATTCCCTTTTGGCACTGAACGCGTTTCAGAGCTTATTGTGTGCTCCTTCCTCAGTGGTTGACAATCTTTGTGTCATCAATCTGGCTTGTTTTAAATACCCTTTCTTGGGGGGTGGGGTGTTATTAGTTCTGGCTCATGTATCCTTCAAAAGCTGGACTGGATTGTTGTATAGATATAGATGATAAATAAAAACGAAAGTCTCCATAGGTTGTAGATATAAACTAGCATCGATATTTTTCTATGTATAGAAGACAAGAATAACGTATGCCAGCTCTTTTTTTTTAATCTCAGGATGGGTGCCCTTCATGGACGGGACATCGAGGTAAATATATAAAAAACTTCAAACAAGAATATATCAAAGAAGACCACATATAATAGACACAAAAAAATAAATAGAAATATTAAAATAATATTAATAAGATGGACTAAATAATCTCTAACATATTACATATTAGTGCCAATCGGTCATGATTCAATGATGTTAAATTATATGTATCGCATATAGTTATTATAACTAATAATTCCCATAATACATAGAGGGTATCTTATTCTACAACTGAGAACATATGACTATACATATAGGGCGTATAGGGCTGTATATAAAGAATGTCATCATTCTATGTCTTGCGCTCATATATAGGATGTCCCTAATTCATAACTATTTATTTCATTCTTGTGCTAATTATGTCCTCTATTTATTTTATTCTACTATTCTATTAATATATGCTACTACTATCATGATTAATATGACAAGTGTATTTTTTGTCTCAATATTATTAATAAATATTACTATATATATATATATATATATATATATATATATATATATATATACTAGCAGAAAGACCCGGCTTCGCCTGGGTATATTTCATCTATTTATTTAATGTTTCTGTGTGTCGTTGCAGAGAGAAAGTCAATGCAGCTGACAGAAATTGATTTTTACCTTCATTTTTTCAATCCCTATTGGCTGCGGAGTGGGAGGGGGCGTGGTTTAATGGGACACGGGGGGGGGTTAAGTCCTTCATTTCAGGGTGGCCTGAATTATAGGTTAATGCCATGGTAATTTGAGGGAAAAAAATGGGTAGCAGTGGAAAAAAACATTGCTTTGCGCGGGTATATTTAATCTATTTCATTTAATGTTTCTGTGTGTCGTTGCAGAGAGAAAGTCATCCTCCCTCCCATCCCTGCAGCTGACAGATGTTGATTTTTACCTTCAATTGTTCAATCTCCATTGGCTGCGGAGCGGGAGGGGTCATGGCCTGACTGAGTCGGGGGCGTGACGTTGCAAGACCTGGGGCGGGGTTTTAAGTTCTTCTTTTGATGGTGGCCAGAATTACAGGTCGATGCCATGGTAATTTATGAGGACACGCCATGGGTAACAGTGGAAGAAACCATTGCTTTGCACGGGTATATTTAATCTATTTCATTTAATGTTTCTGTATGTTGTTGCAGAAAGAAATCCAACTTCCCTCCCACCCCTGCAGCTGACAGAAGTTGATTTTTACCTTCATTTTTTCAATCCCCGTTGGCTGCAGAGTGGGAGGGGGCGTGGCCTGACAGAGTCGGAGCGTGGTTTCCTGAGATCTGGGGCGGGGGTCAGAGTGTCATGAATTACAGGTCGATGACCTGGTAATTTATGGGGACCCGCAATGGGTAGCAGTGGAAAAAAAACATCTTTTATTAGTACTGAATGGTCGTAGTCTAAAATTAGTCAATTTCATCTACGATTTTTGTGTGTCGTTGCAGAGAGAAATTCACCCTCCCACCCCTGCAGCTGATTTTTTTTCAATCCCTGTTGCCTGCGGAGTGGGAGGGGGCGTGGCCTGGCAGAGTTGGGGGCCTGGCTTAGCAAGATGCTTCGAACGGTTGTAGTCTGAAATTAGTCTATTTCATCTAAAATTTTGTGTGTCATTGCAGAGAGAAATTCACCCTCCCACCCCTGCAGCTGACAGAAGTTTATTTTTCCCTTCATTCTTTCAATCCCTGTTGGCTTCGGAGTGGGAGGGGGCATGACCTGACAGAGTTGGGGGTGTGGCTTAGCAAAGCGCTTCGCATAGGTGATTTAATCTATTTCATTTAATGTTTCTGTGTGTCGTTGCAGAATGGCTGCAGAGTGGGAGGGGGCGTGGCCTTACAGAGTCGGGGCGTGGCTTAGCAAAGCGCTTCGCATAGGTGATTTAATCTATTTCATTTAATGTTTCTGTGTGTCGCTGCAGAATGGCTGCAGAGTGGGAGGGGGCGTGGTCTGACAGAGTTGGGGGCATGACTTAGCAAGACGATTCGAACAGTTGTAGTCTATAATTAGTCTATTTTATCTAAAATTTTTGTGTGTCGTTGCAGAGAGAAATTCACCCTCCCACCCCTGCAGCAAACAGAAGTTTATTTTTACCTTTATTTTTTCAATCCCCGTTGGCTGCGGAGTGGGAGGGGGCGTGACCTGACAGAGTCGGGGGCGTGGATTAGCAAGACGCTTCACATGGGTGTATTTAATCTATTTCATTTAATGTTTCTGTGTGTCGTTGCAGAAAGAAAGTCAACCTCCCACCCATCCCTGCAGCTGACAGAAGTTGATTTTTACCTTTATTTTTTCAATCCCTGTTGGCTGCGGAGTGGCAGGGGGCGTGGCCTTACAGAGTCGGGGCGTGGCTTAGCAAAGCGCTTCGCATAGGTGCATTTAATCTATTTCATTTAATGTTTTTGTGTGTCGTTGCAGAATGGCTGCGGAGTGAGAGGGGGCGTGGCCTGACAGAGACGGGGCCTGGCTTAGCAAGAGGCTTCGAACGGTTGTAGTCTATAATCACTCTATTTCATCTAAAATTTTTGTGTGTCGTTGCAGAGAGAAATTCACCCTCCCACCCCTGCAGCAAACAGAAGTTTATTTTTACCTTCATTTTTTAAATTCCCATTGGCTGCAGTGTCGGAGGGGGCGTGACCTGACAGAGTCGGGGGCGTGGATTAGCAAGACGCTTCGCATGGGTGTATTTAATCTATTTTATTTAATGTTTGTGTGTGTTGTTGCAGAAAGAAAGTCAACCTCCCACCCATCCCTGCAGCTGACAGAAGTTGATTTTTACCTTTATTTTTTCAATCTCTGTTGGCTGCGGAGTGAAAGGGGGTGTGGCCTGACAGAGTTGGGGGTGTGGCTTAGTGAGACCTGGGGCGGGGGTTTTAAGTACTTCTTTTAGGGTGGCCTGAATTAAAGGTCAATACTATGCTTATTTATGAGCCCACGCAATAGGCAGCAGTGGAGCAAAACATCTTTTATTACTACTGAACTGTAGTAATAGAAAAAAACATCAGTTATATTTATGGTAACCGGAATACCTTTAACAGTGTCAGTAAATATAAATGGATGAGATCCTCAGCTGCTGATAATTACCTGGTTGTTATGGAAACCTGCCATCCCTGTGCCTTTGCAGAGAATGGCAGTTGGAGTTTAAAACCAAAGCTCCCAGTTGTAATGTTGGCTAATGGAGATCATATTTTGGGAATATCTCGGGAACGGTACGTCCTAGAGAGATGAGACCTGGTCTAAAACCTTCCCGGACACCTGATGTACCTGTGTGCCGAATTTGGTGAAAATCGGTCCAGTAGTTTGGTCGCGCATAGAGAACAGACAGACAGACAGACAGACACTCATTTTTATATTATTAAGAGATATATTATATACATGACAAAATAACAAAAAACAAAAACATAAAAAAAAAAACAAAAAATTGGGATATCTATATAAACTCCCATTAAAAAAAAGGAAAGTGGACTGTAGAACAAAGATATTTGTACATATCTCATTCTTATACGGAAGAGGGTGTGCCGGGACAACTGCACCTTGTTCCATTCTACTAGGGCGGTGAGCCATTGTGAGAACTTTCTTTAAATGATTCAATATATATTATTCTGCTCAGCTCCTCCTGCTCTGTAACATGCTGCCTGCTGATTACAGTGCATTTTGTGGGGACAGCAGATTTTCTTTAAGTCTGATGTAGTAAGCTGCAACATCCGACATGGCCACTAGAAAAAAGATGGAGCTCTGTCTAGTAAACAATGAATCAGCATGGATACCCGCCAAAATGACGTTCATGGCTTAGGCTATGATATTCTATCCCTGGAAAAACTCTTTAAACACTTAAAGGAACATTCAAAGATAAAATGGTATGCAGGATTAAACTAAGGGCAGGGCCAGAGGGATCATTATATCACACATTAATTCAAAGAACATGAAAGTCAAAGTCCTTGTGACAAGCACTGCCTCCCTGCACTAAACAGGGATTATTGTCTGCAACAGACATATGTATTTTCCACTTAACAAGATGCTCTTCTTTCCCCAAAAGTGGGGACAATATGGCAGTGCGTCTTATAAAGCGAATGCTAGTGAGTGCTTCGATTATGGAAGCGATCAACAGTATGCAGGAGGGGCGGGGAGCGGTGACTGCTGGCGCTTCCTGTATTCACCGCTCCCTGATCTTCCTCTGGGCACCTTGCGTACAGCGTCAGGATGTAGTCTGCACAGTATGACCTGATGTTGAATGCAGTGAGGTCACAGTGCAGCGCGGGACAGGAGAAGAAAAGATGGAGTGGTGAATGCAGATGAGAGCAGTGACGGAGCAGGAGAGGTAAGTTAATTTATTTTATCTCTTGATTGGGGTCTGATATAAGCTCTGATGGGGGTCTGAGCTGAGGTCTGACATTTGGGGCTCTAATGAAGATTGAGAGTGTGTTCTGAGGTCTGATAAAACATTTTTTTTCCTTATTTTCCTCCTCTAATACATAAATGCGTTTTATCATCAGCTGCATGTTATGAAGTGAAAAATATGGACATGGAGTGGTCCTTTAATGGGGTCCTTCAGGTCCAGAGCACATTCTAAAGCCTAAACCTCTCAACATCTCTTGGCCCAGCATGACATATTATTCAAATTTTACTCAATAGCAAACATATATATGCTTTATATTCTGCTCATGCATAATATCTTAGCATTATTCCTTCATTTCAACCTGCGGCAATCACAAAAGTTTAAACACAGCAATGAATTCTCTTTATCGTCATTAATTATTTGAGAAAGATAGCTAATTGTTAACTTATCTCATGCTAATTAATACGCTCTGTAGCCTTGAGCATTGAAAGATGTTCAAGAACTTTCAACCACCCAAGAATGGTCCCAGCAGTCAAAAGTTCTTTCTGGAAAGATGTTTCTTACTCATTTTATGCCTCCCGAATAGCAGACTGAAATGTGAGATGATAGAATAATATTTGCCAGGCCTGAGCTGCTGATGTCATGCATCAGATATAAATTTATACAGAATATAGATTTATACAGTCATTTTTTTATTGTGGACACTCGAGGAGGTGTGGCCTGGCTATGGAGTAGTAGAGACACACTTTACGTCATCTCCTGTCCCTGGACTTGAACTGAGACCCTATACTGCATCTCAGAGGTTGCAAAAACAAAAAAAATGGTGGCAAGAAGAAGAGAAACATACAGACACTTACCAGCCAGTCTAAAGCTCTGACATCACAAAGCATTAGATGATTTGTTATTTCAGGCTTCCAGCCTCACTGTATTAAAGCGAAAGGCCCTGCATCCCCTACTGCCTCTCTTGCAACAACGTTAGAATGCATACTGTACATTTCCCTTCTGCCTCCAAGTATGCATGGAAGCCCGCTCTGTTATTTTGCTCCACCCCAGAAAGCTATCATCCTTTACCTTAGTGCTGGAACTATCCCAAGTTAAAATATCAGATTGGCTCTGGCTGCTGAAAGGTCCCCAGATGTAATTGTAGCCCCAACACAGAGAGAGCCCAGACTACTGAACCTCATCAGAAGGATCGTTCCACCAAACGGAGCACATACCACAGTGATGAAGCCTTCACCACTTGATTTTGTTCAGGCTTTGGACATGGGTTAATACCCATTTTCCCTACTATTCACTCCTGATGCGGCTTATCAACTGGCTTCAGTGGACCTATTTTGATCATTGGCATTCTTCCATAGCTATCTTGGATGGCAAAATATAGTCAATGTGTGGTTCTGTCGATGGTCTTTTCCAAGTGACCCTGCCACGTTACTTACACCTACTAGCTAATGAACACTAGTCCTCATTAATATCGAGTTGTCAAGTTTTCTATTATATTCAGTTCTCCAAATGCTCCTAGGCTGGAGTAGTTCAATTTTTAGAAGTTACTATTTAAGTTCATCTTTTCTTTTTAGTTCTGGTCTCTGGAATTCTGTGTTTTTTTTCCTGGAGAGGACTGAATTCACACATTATAGGCCACCTTGTGAATTTTGATGGTCATACTGTCAATAGCTCATTTGGAAGCCTGCCTCCTCTCTGAGCTTCCCACATCTTGCCTAGCTTATCTTTTCTTCACCCTTTCCTGTTTCGGATATTACTCTTATAGGAGACACATTTTAAGGAGGCTCTGTCACCAGGATCAACCCTACTAAACTATACATACCAGCTGGTAGAGCTCATCATGCTGATTAAAACCATACCTTTCTTTTGTATGTATGTTAAACAGCTGCAGAGATATCTGAGTTTTATTCATATGCAAATTAGAATTTTGAGCACTATACAGGAGGCCAGGTAATATATCCATGTTGAATACATTCACACATCCAAAATAGGACAGCCACTGTTTGTTAAAAGAATTAAGATCCCAATGTACAATCAGATGGTTCAGATGGTTCAGGGTATAAGGCTGATCTCGGTTAGCTGGGGTATATATATATATATATATATATATATATATATATATATATATATATATATATATACACACACACATACACCCCCATGTATATTATAGTGTGTGCCTGGTGCTTAAAAGGAAACAAGGCCAGGGAACTGGTGAGAAATGGCCCACTTACCCCTACCCTTCAAAATCCTGCATTCCTGCATTTCCACCTAGTTTTAGACGGGACTCTTTCATTGGCAGACGACGATCCCCGTTTTCATCGTCTTATGTCAGCATCCCCATTGCCTTTATTTCAACAGTTTTTCTGCTAAAGATCTCCCATATGATCTTGGCTAGAACATGAGCTATTGCAAAGGGAAATTGTGTTTTGTTTTTTGTTTTTTTAGTTCCTCTTCTTCAGAGATAGATAAGCTATTTTAATTGTCCACCCTGCCAATGCATACTGTCTCTCTCCTATATTAGAATCTACTAGCAGATATCTATACAAACCCCCTCTGTTTCATTTCAGGACGGGAGCAACAACTAAGTCTCGCCTCTGCCAAAAAGCCTTCATATTTTCTCAAAAACTATCCATGGCCTGCTTTGCCCTGGAAAAAAAAAAGATTTTATCCCTCTGGTACAGGTACCTCATTCGGCTTCATACAATTTTCCTATTGGTCCTGGAGACATCTTGGTGGTACAGGCAGGAAAAGCATACCATGCTACACATCTGGTGGGGTTGTGGCTTGTTTAAGCCTTTTTGGGAAAAGGTCTTTACAATATTGCATACCATCTCAGGGAAGACAATTGCTAGTTCTCTTAGGCCTCTTTCACATGGGCATCACAGATTCAGTCTGGATGCGTTCTGGAAAATCCGCACGCATCCGCACCAATCCTCACGCAATCGCAGTCAATTTTGACTGCGATTGCGTACGTTCCTTCAGTTTTTTCCGCGAGGGTGCGAAGCGTTTTGATGCGTTTTTCACGCGCGTGATAAAAAACTGAATGTTTACAAACAACATCTCTAAGCAACCATCAGTGAATCACGCATTGCATCCGCACTTGCGTGCGGATGCAATGCGGATTTCACGCAGCCCCATTCACTTCAATGGGGCCAGGGCTGCATGAAAAACGCAGAATATAGAACATGCTGCGATTTTCACGCAACGGCGAACTGATGCGTGAAAAACATCGCTCATGTGAAAAGCCCCATTAAAATGAATGGGTCAGGATTCAGTGCGGGTGCAATGCATTCGCATCACGCATTGCACCCGCGCAGAAATCTCGCCTGTGTGAAAGGGGCCTTAAGGTAGTGCTCTTCTCCATCCTACCCGGCTCCATTGTTATTCAAAATAAGAGCCTTCTATGATTCTACATCACTTTAGCTAGGACAGTGATACGTACACACATGTCCCCTCCATGCTGTAATGGTACTATGAGATGCAGGGCCGGACACAGACAGCAGAGGTCCCCTGTGCAAGGAATGTGTCTGGGACCCCAACCCCCCCCCCCCCCCCCCACCGCCTTTCCCAAACCAAATTCTTACATACATCAATACAAACCATACAGGGTAAGGCTACTTTCACACATGCAGCACTAAGCTCCGGCCACCTGATTTGGCAGAAAATGCAAGAAATTGGCCAGACACAGACTCAGGCATGCAGCAGTTTGTGTCCCGCTGATTCTCGGCATTTTTTCCAGATTGTAGCCAGATCTCTACCTGACCCCATTATAGTTAATGTGGCCGACGGACATTCTGCATCCAGCAGTCCCAGAGCCGGTGAATTCCAGAAGACTGTTCTCTGCTGGACCAGCCTGTCAGAATCACTAACTCAAATGTGAAAGTAGCCTAATACAGTGCCCCATACCTCTTACATCCAGTATAATACAGCACCCCATACATCTTACATCCAGTATAATACAGCGCCCCATACCTCTTACATCCAGTATAATACAGCGCCCCATACCTCTTACATCCAGTATAATACAGCGCCCCATACCTCTTACATCCAGTGATGTCTTCTTAGATGCAGATCTTCTCTTTCCTCATCTTCTCCTTTCAGACCAGACCGCCATGATTTCTTCCAGTCATCTCTTCTCTCTGTGGAGTTTGACAAATAGACATCTTAGTTTCCTACTTTTCCATCATTCTCCCACCTTCTTGAACTCCCATTCGTGCCACCCCCAATACTGTGCCCGCTGTGCTCCCCAAAACTATACTGCAGAAACAGTCCCCCTCAAATACCACCACCTTCAGTAATTATTGGCACACAGAAAAAAATAACTGCACCCAGCAAATAGTGTCCCTGACACTAAATTATAACCAAAATGTTCCCCAAAAATAACTGTGCTAAGCTGTTATATATATTGGGCCCCCCATAGTGCTCCTCTTAGATAGTGCCCCCTTAGTGCTCCATCATAGTGCCCCCATTGTGCTCCTCCTCCATAGTGCTCCCATTGTGCTCCTCCTCCATAGTGCCCTCCATAGTGCTCCTCATACATAGTGCCCCCCCATAGTGCTCCTCCTCCATAGTGCCCCCATAGTGCTCCTCCTCCATAGTGCCCCTATAGTGCTCCTCCTCCATAGTGCCCCCATTGTGCTCCTCCTCCATAGTGCCCCCATTGTGCTCCTCCATAGTGCCCTCATTGTGCTCCTCCATAGTGCCCTCCATAGTGCTCCTCATACATAGTGGCCCCCCATAGTGCTCCTCCTCCATAGTGCCCCCATAGTGCTCCTCCTCCATAGTGCCCCCATAGTGCTCCTCCTCCATAGTGCCCCCATTGTGCTCCTCCTCCACAGTGTCCCCATTGTGCTCCTCCATAGTGCCCTCCATAGTGCCCCCATTGTGCTCCTCCTCCATAGTGCCCTCATAGTGCTCCTCCTCCATAGTGCCCCCATTCTGCCCCCATAGTGCTCCTCCTCCATAGTGGCCCCCATAGTGTTCCTCCTCCATAGTGCCCCCATTGTGCTCCCCCTCCATAGTGCCCCCATAGTGCTCCTCCTCCATAGTGCCCCCATTGTGCTCCTCCTCCATAGTGCCCTCATAATGCTCCTCCCCCATAGTGCCCCACTGTGTGCCAGCTTAAATGAAAAAAATTAACACTTATACTTACCTCCTTGCCTCTGTCAGCGACGCGATGCAGGCCTCTTCCGGCCTGTGTCCCGCGCTGTATGGTTCAGGCGGCGCGATGACGTCATTGCTCCGCCTGTGCCGGCCTCTGATAGGCTACAGGCCTAGTGCCTGCAGCCTATCAGAGGAACGGGGAAGGGAGATGCCTCTCCCTCCCTTGCCCCGCATTATCCATCTGTATCGCCATCCTAAGGACGGCGATACAGATGAATATAGAGATCAGCGCTTCCAAAATGAAAGCGCTCATGTCTCCCTGCCGCCGGTAAGAAAGGCCCCCCTCTGGCCCTGGGCCCCTGTGCAGCCAAACCGGCTGCACAGGCGGTATGTCCGCCCCTGTGCAGCCAAACCGGCTGCACAGGCGGTATGTCCGCCCCTGATGAGATGTTAAACATCTGTCAGATGGAGGACAGGTATCCTTAGATTAGTTAATATCTACAACGGGTGATTTCCTATCTTCCATGATTTTTTAAGCACTCTCTCCTACTGTTTTACTTTGCCCTTCCCATCTTCTTATTATCTACGTAATATAATGAAAGTTTTACCATTCTGATATGTCTACCGTATGTTTGAGCTAATGATTATAATGGTTGTCAGTTTGGTTTCCTATAGGGACGTACATATGTCTATGCTTTTTCTTCCTAATAATTTTGATACTATAAAGTACATTTTGACAGTGCCAGGTGGTGCCGCCCTGGTGGGCCTAGGTTCAGTAATGTTACACAATCTCTGGTGTCATTGGTGGTCAATAGCAACAGAACCACATACAGTGACAGCAAAGGTCACCAATAACCTCTGAGCTGAGGACGGGTTTCCTTGTTTAGACTTTGAGAATTTTATTGTGAAAGTGGCTCCTGTCATAGTTTATACTCAGACACTGCCGAAACAAAGCCAGAGGATATGCTCAAAATTAAAACTCTGACAGAAGAGAAAGCTAATAATAATCTGTTAGGAGCGTTATACACTTGCCAGATTCATTTCTACTAGTTTCTTGGGTAAGAATTACACAATGGAATAAAAAGGAAGAAAATCACTGGTAAATATAAGTTTTTAAGATTTCATGTTGTTGTTAGCAATCTTATTACACATTGATACGTCCGTGTGACAACCAAGGTAAATTCCTTAAAATTGAAAGATACTATCTGCCTTAGAACAAAATGTATTGTAGTTCAAATTTCTGTGCCAAAATACTTCTAAATATATCTCTATACCTGTCAGAGGTCAGTTTTTTCAGACACATAAAAAGTCCCTTGCATAGAATGGTTAAAAAGGATTTCCATTTCAGACATTTATGGCATATCCTGTGGATAGATGTTGACTAGTGCACTGAGACCCACACATATTTCAGAAAAAGATCTTCTGATCCCCCGAATTCTGAAAACAAGCTGATACCCCTATTCTGAAGATAGTCATGAAAAAAACAGAGTACAGTAAACTCTCTTTGGATTCTATGGTTGTTTGTATTAGGCCATAATAAAAACAAAAAACAAAAGAAAACATCTGGTCCTGAGACGGTCTTAAAATTAAAGGGGTTCTCCAAGTTATATTTATTGATGACCTATCCTCATACCAGCTGTTTGAAGCGGAGGCCCGCGCCGTACCAGCGCTGCCTCCTAGTCATTGTTTACATCCTAGCCATAACATGGGTAGCGGTGAGTAGGTGTAATTACACCTAACCAGCCCATTCATTTCAATGGGAAGGCTCATTCCCATAGACTTGTATAGGAACAAACCGTCCCATTAAAATGAATGGGACGGCTTGGGTGTAATTACATCTACTCACCACTACCCATGTTACGGCTAGGATGTAAACAATGAAGAGGAGGGGGTCCTGAGGATAGGTCATCAATAAATATAACTTGGAGAACCCCTTTTTATATATATATACAACCTGAGATGAACAACAGTACATGACATTACACCATGTCATTAGTTATTTAACAAAACCTAGGCCAAAATACAGGTGCAGTATGTGAAAATTTAAGTACACGAGCGTCACGGATTCAGTCCGGATGCGTTCCGGAAAATCCGCACGCATCCGCAACAATCCGCACGCAATCGCAGTCAATTTTGACTGCGATTGCGTACGTTCGTTCAGTTTTTTTTTGCGCGGGTGCGAAGCGCTTTGATGCGTTTTTCACGCGCGTAATAAAAAACTGAATGTTTACAAACAACATCTCTTAGCAACCATCAGTGAATCACGCATTGCATCCGCACTTGCGTGCGAATGCAATGCATTATTCACGCAGCCCCATTCACTTCAATGGGGCCAGGGCTGCGTGAAAAACGCAGAATATAGAACATGCTGCGATTTTCACGCAACGGCGAACTGATGCGTGAAAAACATCGCTCATGTGAAAAGCCCCATTGAAATGAATGGGTGAGGATTCAGTGCGGGTGCAATGCGTTCGCATCACGCATTGCACCCGCGCAGAAATCTCGCCCGTGTGAAAGGGGTCTAACTGTTTCCATAAGGATTAAAATGCCCTTGATTAACCCCTTCAGGACCCTGTCATTTTTCACCTTAAAGACCAGGCCATTTTTAGCAACAGTTTTACTTATGCAGGCCATTCTAAGCTTGTTTTCTCCTCACATATTGTACTTCATGACAGTGGTAAATGTGAGTCAAAATATTTCAATTTTATTTATAAAAAAATACCAAATTTACCAAAAATTTAGAAAAATTTAAAAATTTCAATTTCTCTACTTTTAGAATACATAGTAATACCTCCAAAAATAGTTACTTTACATTCCCCATATTCCCCATATGTCTACGTGTAGACTTTGGGACGTTAGAAGGCTTAGAAGTTTAAAAACAATTTTTCTGAAAATTTCCAAAACCCACCTTTTAAGGATCAGTTCAGATCTGAAATCACTTTGTGAAGCTTACAGTTCGGGTGAGGATTCAGTGCGGGTGCAATGCGTTCGCATCACGCATTGCACCCGCGCGGAAATCTCGCCCGTGTGAAAGGGGTCTAACTGTTTCCATAAGGATTAAAAGAATGAGTAGCAACTTGGTGCTACTAATTAAATGCCCTTGATTAACCCCTTCAGGACCCTGTCATTTTTCACCTTAAAGACCAGGCCATTTTTAGCAACAGTTTTACTTATGCAGGCCATTCTGAGCTTGTTTTCTCCTCACGTATTGTACTTCATGACAGTGGTAAATTTGAGTCAAAATATTTCAATTTTATTTATAAAAAAATACCAAATTTACCAAAAATTTAGAAACATTTTAAAATTTCAATTTCTCTACTTTTAGAATACATAGTAATACCTCCAAAAATAGTTACTTTACATTCCCCATATTCCCCATATGTCTACATGTAGACTTTGGGACGTTAGAAGGCTTAGAAGTCTAAAACCAATTTTTCTGAAAATTTCCAAAACCCACCTTTTAAGGATCAGTTCAGGTCTGAAATCACTTTGTGAGGCTTACATAATAGAAACCACCCAATATGACCCCATTTTAGAAACTACGCCCCTCAAGGTATTCAAAACTGATTTTACAAACTTGTTGTTGTTACCCTTTAGGTGTTCCACAAGAATTGAAGGCAAGGGTTAACAGCCAAACAAAACTCAATATTTATTACTCTGATTCTGTAGTTTATAGAAACACCACATTTGTGATCGTAAACTGCTGTACGGGCACACAGCAGGGCGCAGATGGAAAGGAACGCCATATGGCTTTTGGAGAACAGATTTCACTGGGAAAATTATAAGTTGTCATGTCACATTTGAAGACCCCCTGATGAACCCCTAGAGTAGAAACTCCAAAAAAGTGACCCCGTTTTGGAAACTATGGAATAAGGTGGTAGTTTTGCTGGTACTGTTTTAGGGTACATATGATTTTTGGTTGCTCTTTATTACGCTTTTTGTGAGGTAACAAAAAATAGCTGTTTTGGCACAGTTTTTATTTTTTGTTATTTACAACGTTCATCTGGTTAGATCTTGTGCTATTTTTATAGAGCAGGTTGTTACGGATGCAATAATACCTAATATGTATGCGTTAATTTATTTATTTAAGTTTTACACAATAATAGAATTTTTGAAACAAAAAGAAAATAGCGTTTTAGTGTCTCTATAGTCTGAGAGCCACAGTTTTTTTTATTTTTTGGGGGATTATCTGTTATATGTAGAGGCTCATTTTTTGCGGGATGAGGTAATGGTTAGATTGGTACTATTTGGGGGGGGGCATACGCATTTTTGATCGCTTGGTGTTGAACTTTTAGTGATGTAAGGTGACAAAAAAATTTTTTTAGCACAGTTTTTATTTTTATTCTTTACGGTGTTCACCTGAGAGGTTAGGTCATGTGATATTTTTATAGACCCGGTCTTTACGGATGCGGCGATACCAAATATGTCTGTTTTTCTTTTTTTTTTTTTTTCTATTTTTACAATTTTACATGTTTTATATTGGGAAAGAGACTTTTTTTACGTGAAGCGTTATTTTTTTAATTATGAAAAACACTTTTTTTAATTTTTATTTTTGTCTCACTCTGGGACTTCAACTTCTTGGGGTCTGATCCCCTCTGCAATGTATTACAATACATCGTGTATTGTAAAGTATTGGCTGTAAGCATCAATGCTGACAGCCTGCCTGTGAGACCCAGCCTCAGGGGCTGGATCTCACAGGCTTCTGTATAAGGCAGTCCTGATGCCTATGAAAGGCATCGGGGCTGCCTTCTGTGACATTGGGTCCCTGTCACTGCAGCGCGGGAACCCGATGGGAAAGCAAAGAGCGCCCATACCCTCCGCAACCCCGTACATGCTGCTGTTTGCTTTGACCGCAATATACAAGGGGTTAATACGCCGACATTAGTGTTTTTACTGATGCTGGCATATGCAGCAGGTCTCTGGCCAATTGTCACCTCTGGACCCCTGCAGCTGATCAGGCGGGCGCAGCTCCTGCACCCGCCCGATCAGTGCGCTTTCCATGTATGGCGCTGGTCCTTAAGTCACGGCAACGAGCACCAGCGCCACCTGCTGTTTGTTTCTTTCTTTCTTATTTCTTTGTCCACCTCACTGACAGGGATAGAGAGCTGCAGCAGAAAGGAAACACTCCCCAGACAACAGCAGGAAGGACACTCGACTTGAGTTGCCAGCTTGATATAAATCTATTAGAGCAACTGGAGCAATGCATGTGGAGATCTCAGGATACATGTGAGGTACAGCACTGGTTCTAGTTTTGTTAGGCTACTTTCACATTAGCGGCAGGGGTGTCCGGCAGGCTGTTCAGGCGGATAAACAGCCTACTGGATCCGTGCTGCCGTTAGTGCACCCGTGCGGCCGGAACTACACTCTGTCCCCATTCACTATAATGTGGGCGGGCCAGAGTTCCGGCCGCAGCATGGCAAACATGCCAAGAGGTGGCCAGAGTAAAATTTCAACATGTCCTACCGGGCACCCCGGCCGCTAATGTTAAAGTAGCCTTAGAGACTGTCATATACTATATAATGTCTTATTTTCATTTTTACTTTAATCATAGGATAACCCTTTAAGTTTGCCAAGTTGCAGCTGATCAAACCCAAGACATCTGGAACAATGCTCTTTGAGTAGACAAGACCAAAGTGGAGATGTTTGGCCATAGTGCCACAGTTATAAGAAGCCAAACACAGCATATCAGGACAGACACTACATACTAGTTGTCAAGTACGGTGGTGGAGGGGTTTTTGAACTTTTTGTCCTGAAATAGGTCATTGAGTCAACCCTGAACTTCTCTGTATAGTATTATACCTAGCATCTTAGGTTTTCTAGAATCAAATGTGAGGCCATCATCCAACAGCTTGACTGTAACTGTGTTATGCACCAGGACAATGATCCCAAGCACACCAGCAAATCTACAGAATAGCTGAAAAAGAAAAGAACCAAAGTGTTGCAATAACCCAATCAAAGTCCTGGTGGGACCTGTTAAAGGGTTGTGCGTATACAGGCTCGGACTGGCCCACAGGGGAACAGGTGAATCCCCCGGTGGACCCCTGAGCTATGTAGGCCTCTAGTCCCCCACCTCCTGCACAAATGACACATAGCACAGTAGACTGACCTATAAATAGGCTCAGGGGCGGACACAGACAGCAGAGGGCCCCTGTGCAAAGATTGTGCCTGGGCCCCCCACGCCAAATTCTCAACTTAACCTATTCCCTCCTAACATTACATACAGCAATACAAAACATAGGGTGAGGCTACTTTCACACCTAAAGCACTATTATTATTATTATTATTTATTATTAAAGCGCCATTCATTCCACAGTGCTGTACATGTTAAAAGGGGTTTACATACATAGTCTAGACAATTGCTCTAGGACAAACAAGTTACAGACTGGTACAGAAGGAGAGAGGGCCCTGCCCGTGAAGGCTTACAATCTATGCGGTATGGGAGGACACAGTAGGTGAGGGTAAAGCTGGTCATGGCAGTGTAGCAGCAGCAGGGTCACAGGTGGTAGGCTTGTCTGAAGAGGTGGGCATTTTTGCCTGAATGTGACCATATCTCTGTCGGACCCCATTATAGTTAATGGGACCAGCAGGCATTCTGCATCCAGCAGTGCTGGAGCCGGTGAATTCCAGCAGGCTGTTCTCTGCTAGAACAGCCTGCCAGAATCACTAACGCAAATGTGAAGGTAGCCTAATACAGTGCCACATACCTCGTACATCCAGTGATGTTTCAACCATCTCTTCTCTCTGCGGAGTTTCACAGACAGACATCTTAGTTTCCTACTTTTCCATCATCCTCTCACCTTCTGAACTCCCCATCCTGCCATCTCTAATACTGAGACGCTGTGCTCCCCAGTACTATACTGCAGAAACAGTCCCCCTGAAAATACTAGTACCACACAGATAGTGCCCCTTCAATAATTATTGGCACAGAGTGCCCTAAAAAATAACTGCACCCAGGAAACAGTGTACCTGACACTAATAGTATAAACATAATGTCCCCCAAAAATAATGATACAACAAATGCCCTGTTGTGTGGCAGTAAAAAATACCTCCTCTTAGTACCCCCAGTGGAGCCAATGTCCCTATAGTGCCCTCATAATGTGTGCCAATGCCCCTATTGTGTGCCCAAAAAATCCTTTTAGTGCCCCCAATTAAGTTAAGGTCCCCATAGCGCCCCATAGTTTGAACCAGTAAAGAATATTCTTTATAAAGTGCCCCCATAGTGCTCCTCCCTGTCCCATGATGCCTGACATAATGTGCCAGTATAAAATGCCCCTATAGAGTGCCACAAGTAGATGCCCCGAAAATGCTCCTCTCCCCCCTTCCCCATAGTGCACTCATAATGTGTGCCAGTATAAAATGCCCCTATATAATGCCCTCCAGTAGATGCCCTCATAGTGCTCCTTTCTCTCCATGTGTGCCAGTATATAATGCCCCCTAGTAGATGCCCCCATAGTGCCAGTATATAATGCCCCCATAGTGCCAGTATATAATGCCCCCTTGTAGATGTCCCCATAGTGCTCCCTCCATCAGTGCCAGTATATAATGCCCCCTTGTACATGCCCCCATAGTGCCAGTATATAATGCCCCCTTTCTAGATGCCCCCATAGTGCCAGTATATAATGCCCCCTTGTAGATGTCCCCATAGTGCTCCCTCTATCTGTGCCAGTATATAATGCCCCCTTGTAGATGCCCCCCATAGTGCCAGTATATAATGCTCCCTTGTAGATGCCCCCATAGTGCTCCCTCCATCTGTGCCAGTATATAATGCCCCCTTGTAGATGCCCCCATAGTGCCTGTATATAATGCTCCCTTGTAGATGCCCCCATAGTGCTCCCTCCATCTGTGCCAGTATATAATGCCCCCTTGTACATGCCCCCAAAGTGCCAGTATATAATGCCCCCTTTCTAGATGCCCCCATAGTGCTCCCTCCATCTGTGCCAGTATATAATGCCCCCTTGTAGATGCCCCCCATAGTGCCAGTATATAATGCTCCCTTGTAGATGCCCCCATAGTGCTCCCTTCATCTGTGCCAGTATATATTTTAAGACCTTATTAGGATCAGATGTGTTTTTATTATGTCCTGTTATGTAAATCCATATAATTTAAAGAGGGTTTATTTTGTTTTTTGATCATGACTGTAGAGACGGAACCTGCATTTATTATTATATATTTATAGTATACTAGCAGAAAGACCCGGCTTCGCCTGGGTATATTTCATCTATTTCATTTAATGTTTCTGTGTGTCGTTGCAGAGAGAAAGTCAATGCAGCTGACAGAAATTGATTTTTACCTTCATTTTTTCAATCCCTATTGGCTGCGGACTGGGAGGGGATGTGGTTTAATGGGACACGGGGGAGGGGGTTAAGTCCTTCATTATAGGTTAATGCCATGGTAATTTGAGGAAACACAATGGGTAGCAGTAGAAGAAAACATTGCTTTGCGCGGGTATATTTAATCTATTTCATTTAATGTTTCTGTGTGTCGTTGCAGAGAGAAAGTCATCCTCCCTCCCATCCCTGCAGCTGACAGATGTTGATTTTTACCTTCAATTGTTCAATCTCCATTGGCTGTGGAGTGGGAGGGGTCATGGCCTGACTGAGTCGGGGGTGTGACGTTGCAAGACCTGGGGCAGGGTTTAAAGTCCTTCTTTTGATGGTGGCCAGAATTACAGGTCGATGCCATGGTAATTTATGAGGACACGCCATGGGTAACAGTGGAAGAAACCATTGCTTTGCACGGGTATATTTAATCTATTTCATTTAATGTTTCTGTATGTTGTTGCAGAAAGAAATCCAACTTCCCTCCCACCCCTGCAGCTGACAGAAGTTGATTTTTACCTTCATTTTTTCAATCCCCGTTGGCTGCGGAGTGGGAGGGGGCGTGGCCTGACAGAGTCGGAGCGTGGTTTCCCGAGATCTGCGGCGGGGGTCAGAGTGTCATGAATTACAGGTTGATGACATGGTAATTTATGGGGACCCGCAATGGGTAGCAGTGGAAAAAAAACATCTTTTATTAGTACTGAATGGTCGTAGTCTAAAATTAGTCAATTTCATCTACGATTTTTGTGTGTTGTTGCAGAGAGAAATTCACCCTCCCACCCCTGCAGCTGATTTTTTTCAATCCCTGTTGCCTGCGGAGTGGGAGGGGGCGTGGCCTGGCAGAGTTGGGGGTGTGGATTATCAAGATGCTTCAAACGGTTGTAGTCTGAAATTAGTCTATTTCATCTAAAATTTTGTGTGTCATTGCAGAGAGAAATTCACCCTCCCACCCCTGCAGCTGACAGAAGTTTATTTTTCCCTTCATTCTTTCAATCCCTGTTGGCTGTGGAGTGGGAGTGGGCATGACCTGACAGAGTTGGGGGTGTGGCTTAGCAAAGCGCTTCGTATAGGTGATTTAATCTATTTCATTTAATGTTTCTGTGTGTCGTTGCAGAATGGCTGCAGAGTGGGAGGGGGCGTGGTCTGACAGAGTTGGGGGCGTGACTTAGCAAGACGATTCGAACAGTTGTAGTCTATAATTAGTCTATTTTATCTAAAATTTTTGTGTGTCGTTGCAGAGAGAAATTCACCCTCCCACCCCTGCAGCAAACAGAAGTTTATTTTTACCTTCATTTTTTAAATTCCCATTGGCTGCGGAGTGGGAGGGGGCGTGATCTGACAGAGTCGGGGGCGTGGATTAGCAAGACGCTTCGCATGGGTGGATTTAATCTATTTTATTTAATGTTTGTGTGTGTTGTTGCAGAAAGAAAGTCAACCTCCCACCCATCCCTGCAGCTGACAGAAGTTGATTTTTACCTTTATTTTTTCAATCTCTGTTGGCTGCGGAGTGAAAGGGGGTGTGGCCTGACAGAGTTGGGGGTGTGGCTTAGTGAGACCTGGGGCGGGGGTTTTAAGTACTTCTTTTAGGGTGGCCTGAATTAAAGGTCAATACCATGCTTATTTATGAGCCCACGCAATAGGCAGCAGTGGAGGAAAACATCTTTTATTACTACTGAACTGTAGTAATAGAAAAAAACATAAGTTATATTTATGGTAACCGGAATACCTTTAACAGTGTCAGTAAATAGAAATGGATGAGCTCCTCAGCTGCTGATAATTACCTGGTTGTTATGGAAACCTGCCCTCCCTGTGTTCGCCTTTGCAGAGAATGGCAGTTGGAGTTTAAAACCAAAGTTCCCAGTTGTAATGTTGGCTAATGGAGATCATATTTTGGGAATATCTCAGGAACGGTACGTCCTAGAGAGATGAGACCTGGTCTAAAACCTTCCCGGACACCTGATGTACCTGTGTGCCGAAGACAGACAGACAGAAACTCATTTTTATATTATTAAGAGATGATATATCCTGTGGACATGCCATAAATGTCTAAGATGGGATGACACCTTAAAAACGAGTCACTTTTCATTGCCTGCTTTCACCAATAGGGGGAGCTTACTGCATACCGTTACTAATATATATATATATATATATATATATATATATATATTTAAAAGGGGTTTTCTAGGATTTTTTAACTGATAACCTATCTTCTGGATAGGTCATCAAACTCATCATCAGTATCTGATCAATGGGGTCTGACACCTGGGACCCCAGTCAATCAGCTGTTTTGAGAAGGCAGTGCTGCTCCTTCTTGCACCTTACCAAGCACAGTGCTGTACATTGTATAACGGTTGTGCTTGGTATCACGCTCAGCCCCATAAATTTTGAGGTATTGTGGCACACAGTATGCAAAAAGGTAGGTAACACAGGACAGTTCCAAATTCTATGAAGCAGAATGCCCTTTTCAGATACATATCTTAAACAAAAGAAACAGGCCAGGGTTATTAAGGCATGGTGTTTAGAGGGAACCTTTACCATCTAAAGAGTAAATTGTAACCAGCTTCTTGTTACCTATAAATGAGGTCCAGCATTGGAGGGGGGGGGGGGGGGATGGGCAATTATCCAGGGAACCCATATCCAAAGGGACACTTTCTGAATATGTGTGCATCAGACTTTTGGTTTAGTGCCACGGAGTAGAGCAGCAGCATTTCTAACTGTATCTGTCTTCAGTACACAGCTACAGTTGGCACTTATACCAAATAAGGGAGCAATAGATTTTCTGCCGTGCCATTCTCTAGGCCAGGGATGCCCAACCTGCGGCTTTCCAGCTATTGCAATACTACATTTCCCAGCATGCCTGAACAGCCTACAGCTATTGCATGCTCGGAGTTGTAGTTTTGCAACATCTGGAGGGCCACAGGTTGAGCATCCCTGCTCTAGGCTATAAACTGAAGTGGCAGGAACACAGGACTTTGCACAGGGCATCAGCATCCCTGCATAGGCAGCATGATGACATCACTGCATTACGCTATCTTATGGCTAGAAGAGACCTCGTCAGGGAACCCTGGAGAGGTGAGTTCAAAATGTATTGCTTTCTGGACAAAAAGTGTCATTGTTATTCATGGAGGGTGCTAAAACTTTTAGGGGGTTACGGAAAATTTTATGGGACACTGTAATATTTGAAGGGGGTACTATAATCTATGAATGGGGCACTAAAAGCTATTTACCATATTAAGGGAACACTGTAATTTATTAAGAGGGCACTGTAGTCTGCAAAGGGTGCATTAAGGAGCCCTAAAAACTAGCTATGAAGGGAGGTGCAGCTTGACAGGCTAATGTAATGTATGTACATCTTTGATCCTGACATGGGCTATTTCCCCTTTTTGATTTATGAACCTCTGTTGGGCAGACAGCATCTTGATGGACTGGTGAATAGCCCTCTGAGTTGCCCGAGGTGTTGTTGGAAAAAGTTTCTTCAAGGCTTGAAGTACTTCACCGTACCAGTTGCGAAGCACATTTATATCAAGGACAACTGAGAGGTTGTAGTTGTCCTGCACCCAGATTACAAGTACCCCTTGATGCGGGAGATTGGTGTCTCCAATCTGCAGGGTAGGCTCGCAGTACTCATTTCTCATTGCTGGCAATGATATCCAGCCAGGATCATGGAATTGAGTCAGCTGCACAATACTCCAGCACTGTTCAAACACAGCCTGGTGGATAGTGGTTACTTGAGACCCTGTATCTATAAAGGCTGTGAATGGGACTCCATTAATGCAGATCACAACTTCAGGTCAGGAACCCATATACTTAGGCATCCAGGTTGGATCTTTGGGACCTAATACTCTAACTCCCAAGGGGGGGGGGGGCATTGGTGTCAGGGGATACCGTTTAACTGTCAGCAAGTTCCTTCTGTGTGGGTTTGATTCTGACTCTCAGCCTCTTAGGCGTTTACACAGATGATGACTCTGAATGCCTCTTGCAAAAGACAAGGCAAACTCTCTTACCCCAGGCAACTGTTGCTTCCCAAAGAAATGCATGTTGAGCTCAGAGACAGTCCTTTTCTCTTAGTGTATGGGGCTCTCCTGTAAACCATGGAAATCAGGGGGCCACAAAGTATACTGTACAGCATGCTTGGAGAGATTATACATGTAGCTGCTGTGCAGTGAGCCCCTGTGGGGAGCCGGTGTAGAGGATGGGCGTGGTAGTAACCCTGATGTAGTGTTGTAGCAATTTTCTTGGTGTCCTACCTCAGGCCGTCGCTTCCTGGGGTTCAATGCAGTGAAAGCATTGATGAAGACGAATGAGGCCAGACTTGAAACGTAATAAAGTTGTTTTACTAATTGCAACTTGAACATACACATGGTTTCAGGAGATTTTAGTGCAAATTCCTTCTGGCACCAGTGAATGAGGTATGGTGGCAGGTTGACTTGGTGGTGATTTCTGCACTTAGCTTACACTAGCCTAAAAGCGGCTTGATGATGATGAGGGTGTCCATGGCCTGTTTACTCTCTGTATCTGCAGGGATTTGGTGCTCTATAAGCTGCTTCCACGCTCCTATGGCTAGAGAAGGGGGAAACGTATCCCCTTTCCACCTCACTCTCCTCTCAACTCACTAACACTCTCAACCCCCACCGTTGGCAGGAAGTCGGAGTAACCTACCTCTACCAAAAGGGGGGAGGAAAGGAATGGCGAGTTCCATTCCTGATGCAGAATACTGCCAATATTCCACCTGCTGGTAAACCAGGTACGTAGCATGTCATACATTAAAGGGGTTGTCCGGGTTCAGAGCTGAACCCGGACCTACCCTTACTTTCACCCAGGCAGCCCGCCTGACTAGGGCATCGGAGCATCTCATGCTCCGATGCCCTCCTTTGCCCTGCACTAATTAGTGCAGGGCAAAGGCATTTAGCCCGGTTCCGGTGACGAACAGGGCTCTGCCGGGCGGAGGCTTACGCCCAGCAGTGAGCCCGGTGACGTCACCGGTGCTGATGGGCGGGCTTTAGCGTGGCCCTAGCCAGTAAAACGGCTAGGGCAGCGCTAAAGCCGGCCCATTAGAGCTGGTGACATCACCGAACACACTGCCGGGCAGAAGCCTCCTTTCTCTAAAAAAATAATGCTCTGCCAGAGACAGAGCACCTATGTGCAAACTGGTGGTAAAGCTTATCCTGTTGTACCGTGTAAATGCCATGGTTAAATGGCTTATCCAGGAATTCTTTCTTTCCTGAACCTAGTCTTACATGCTGGAATAAGATACATTCAGATACCTTTCCTTAATTAAATACCGTTTACATAATTTGGGGGTGCACCACTTCTGCCCAACAACTTGTACATCACACACCATACACTTCTCCAGTGATCTGCCCCTGTGGCAGACACCAGCTCCTATGTATGTGTTGTCATCAATGATATGTATATGGGATGGATCACGCTGGATGTTTAAAGCAAATGTTTTGAAACAAATTCTCATGCATCTGTAGTTCTAACACATTTCCTCTGTTTGAGGACCTTTGGAGGTGTAGACCAAGCTTCTGGGTACAGTGGCAGGCTTTTTGCAAACACATGTAGTGTAGTGTAGTGGGTGAGGCTACAGCACAAGCGTTGTGGCGGAGATGGCAGTAACTGAAAAGAGAAGGAGACATTTGCTGGGAAGAGGAAAATAATGCTGGAGGGCAGAAATTGTTTCAGTATGAAATGTCTTCAGCAGGAACATGCCCAGAGACCATAAGTTGCAGAAGGAACACAGGAGTGGGTAGATGGTGACCATTAAAATCTTTATTCTATCACTTCTAGGGAGGAAATGGCAGTTAATGGTTTCATTTGATTCCCAGATAACCCCTTTAAATGGTGACTAACTTTTCACAAAACCTTGCATAAATCCATACTACAAGCAACCACAAGAAACTGTATAATATATCTTATAAGAGAGAATTGGATCAACTCCACAGGCGGATCATATTACACACATGTCCCTGCAAGTCTATGGAGAGGGAATGGGGGGGGGTGAGCAAAGGGAGACAGGCATAGACAAAGAGATTGCTACAGCTACATATGAAGTTTATGGCTTAACTCAAAATCTTTATTCACAGCCATACCGGTTGGTACTTCTCTGTAATGTTCTACATTATCCTGGGGCCGTTTCTGAGTGAGTGTGGTACAGTCATGAAGCACATTCTCCTCTTCTTTCAGTGTGCAGTGGATGGCAACTAGTCTCCACACACTTTACCTAGAACTGCAAATTAAAGATCTAGCCTGCAGAGGAGAAAACCGCTAAAAAATGCCAGACACAAATCATATTGTGGTCAGAAATAGTGCTATTGATTAATAGAGAGTTTGTTGAGAGTTCAGTAACACTTACTGGCAGCAGACCATATGTCAGACCTGCTCTAACCCATGTTAATAAAATTGAGATGAGCATTGGTAACTTTTGGAAAATTCGGTCTGGCTGCTTAGCCGATTTTACAAAAAATTTTTCTTTATGATGAATTATTTTGTCACGAACTGCATTTTTTTTACAAGTAGTGGGTGCAATGACAGGGAGCTATGATAGCGCCACTCTCCATCATTGTACCCCTCAGATGCCGCATTCATACATTATTGCGGCATCTGAGAGTAAAAACTGTGTAAAATGAACAGAAAAAAAAATTAAATCATACTAACCACGTCCATTTGCTTGCGATGGGCCGGCCGCAGCCATCTTGCTTGAAGATCTGGCGCGAAATTACATTGTCACCCCGGCATCATACATCATACGTCACCACACACAGGATTTCTGCTGAGATCTTCAATCAAGATGGCTGCTGCCAGCCTGTCGCGCGCAAATGGAGGAAGTATGTATGATTTTTTTGTTGTTTTTTACACTATTTCAGATTAAATCGATTCGCCACCACTTTGCGACAAATCAAATGTATCCTGAAATTCAGATGGAATTTCACTTTGTTGGATTTAATTCGCTCAACTCTGAATGGGATGCAGCCAGTTGAGCGACTGGTGTGAATAAATTCACAACATTTGGCTCTCAGAAATATGTCCATGGCATCATCATAATAATAATAATAATCATAATAATCATAATAATATATCAAGTGTCATCCTATACATCTCTATAATAAGTTCCTAGTGTATTGAGTTGCGTTTCTTCCTTTTCCCTTCATTAGATAATCAAGACAACCTCCTGGGAGCCAGAGCTAGTTATCCTATAAAATTTACAAGACTGTGTGGTGGATATAATGTTTATTTCCCAAAGGGTCTATAGGAGATCAGTGCAGGACATAATTTTAGTAGGATTTAAATAACCCTCCCAGTATTCTTGTATGATCTCTGTGTAATGACTACTTTGTGTTCTGTGTGTATACGCAACTGTGCCAGATTATTGTAAAGGGAAATGCAGATATGCCTAGTTAATAATATTACATTTTAATACATTACTGCTCATTTCCTTATGTTCTGGTACATCTGTTACAATGTAGCAGGTCATACATAATTCATCAAAAATAATACAGAATATTAGAAGATTGATGGCGATAAAAACAAGAATTAAAATATTCTGGTGAATCAAAAACCCTGTGTATTAAACAGAGTTCAGCGAGCTGACCGAACCCGTATGTAATTGATCGTGACTACCCAGATGGTCATTGTAAGCGGCAAGAGAGAGGAATCAGCTCTCATTTAGCTGAAGCCTGAACAACATCTGTCTTCTCTTTACCTAAACACTGGAGCATGACTTTGTGTTGTTTTCTCTGCCTCTCAAGGGTGTGTACTGAGCAGGGTTTATGAACTAGTAAGAGCGTATCCAGCAGAAGTTTTGGCAAAGATTATGTCCTCATGCAAGCCGTTTTCCACCACAAGCTATTCTAGGCTTTTAAAATGGACTAACTTTTTAGTAGTAAAATGACATGGATTCAAGTTTATCTACAGTGATTAAGGCCTCTGCAAAATATGGATACTGGTACATCCCACAATTTCTGCAGGCCCCATTGTCAAAATGTCTATTCTAGCCTGCAAAATGGACAACATTCAGACTTATGGAATTGTCGTGGCCCCATTGAAATGAACGAGTCTGCATCTAATCCACAAATAATGTGGATCAGATGCAGAAAAAGAGGCCATATAGCTACAGGGTCCAGGGCAAAATGTATACATGTGCCCAGGCTCTTTTCTTTAAAAAAGAGAATTAGGAAGTTCATTTAAATTAAAGGGGTTCTCTGGGTTTTTCATATTAATGGCCTTTCCTCAGGATAGGTCATCAATATGAGATTGGCAGGGCTCTAACTCCTGGCACCTTTGACTATCATCCGTCGAAAGAGGCCACGGCTCTCCATGACCTTATGAAGGGAGCAGCAAGCTCTTTTGTAGTCCCAATAAAGTCTTGTCTTTGTGCACTATCTGCTGAACATCTTCCATCACTAGTCGCACAGCTGTATCCCTCCTTCCCTCCTCTTGCTTATTTGGATATCCACATGGATAACACTGCAGCTTGGAACTCACCTTACCTGTTTAAGCTAGTGTTGTCCCTACTGTTTGTACAACCACCGAAGGTAAGCAGCTAACAAGTGTGCATAGCGCCTTCTACAGACGATACCAGTCATGGTGCTGCGTTGTATATGATTTTATGTTTGCTACCTCTCGATGGCAGGGTTGCCAACTAGAATTTTTCTTTTTTCTGGACAATTTATCCCAAAATCAGACAACCAACATTTTTTACGGACATATTGGAAAACTGTAAATAATAAAGATTATAAGTGCAGCTAAATATATTGATAAGAACTTTTTATCATCATCTACTGTGAGCTGTAAAATGATGAAAATTACCACCAAATTAATCTAGTCAAGTACCACCAGCCAGTGGCGTAACTAGAAATGGCTGGGCCCCACAGCAAATTTTTGAATGTCCCCCCCCAGCAACCCCCTCCTCCCATGCAACCCCCACTCCTGCAGCTTGTCGAGATCGCTCTCTCAGACCAGGCCCAGCAGCCACTCTGTCCATTTCCTTCTCGTATATACTGTATGTCATGTCACTGTATATACTGTCATCGTATATAATGTCATTGAGAGGGTCCTGACAATAAAATCTTTTAATCCTCCTCCTGGGTGGGCCCCTTCTGAGTTTGCTTCCTCTGCTTCCCCTATAGCTATGCCCCTGCCACCAGCCTCATTGTATTATTTGGGCACATAATGTTGCATGAAAGGCCACACCCCTTTTCAGTGAGGTCACACTGTTTTCCTATAAATCTTCCCCCATAGTCTGGTTCTGGTTAGGAACTATTGATTTGTCTACTCCTAGATGCATCAAATTGCATCACATTTTGGGGGAATTTACACCCTAGATTTGGTGCACTGACAATAAATGTTGGCCACAATGTGAAAATAAAGAAACAATGCAGTGGATAAATAACAGTGCTATTGCTACACATAGCTGAAATACTATCACCATGAAGTGCCATATGCTTAAGAAATACCAACTAACAGTGCCTATGGCGGTGATACAGGTAAATGCTGTGGCAGGGCATAGAAGCAATGTCTTCCTGCCCGACCATTCCCTCTGATGGGCTACAATCACTAGACCTGAAGCCTATAAGTGGCTGCCGCAGGTGGTGCAATGACATCATCATAATGCCGCCTCAGCCAGGGAGCATATAGCTCAGGACACGAACCAGAAGAGGCCTTGATCCTGCACGCTATCACTGACCACTATATAGAGATATGTATTTCAGTTTATTATTTTTACTTGGCAAACTGTTGGGCTACTATTGGAGCATTATTATGGAGTGTTGTTTCTACTGAGGGCACTAAATAGGAGCATTTTGTACTGGCACACATATGAGGGCATTCTTTTATACTGTCATACATTACAATGAGGGCATTATGGGGACATTGTTTCTACTGGGAACATTAAGAGGAGGTATTTTTTTTACTGGAACATGTTTTTAAGGGACATTTTTGTACTGGCACGCATAAGGGGGTATGTTTTGTACTGGCACACATTATAAGTGAGGGGCAATATGGGGACATTGGTTCTAGAGGGGTCACTAAGAGGGGACATTTTTTGTAATGGCACACATAAGGAGGCATATTTGTACAGGCACACTAAAGGGGCATTTTTTTTGCTCTGGCATACATTATAAGGGGAGGGACAGTATGAGGACATGGGTTCTACTAGGGGAACTGAAAAGGGGTATCATTTTGTACTGACACACATTAGAAGGGGGCATTTTTGTACTGGAACACAGAAGGGGGCATTATTTGTACTGGCACACATTATAAGTGACATTTTTTTCTACTGGCACACACTATACGATGCATTTTTTTTGTACTGTCACACATTTTAAGGGGGGAATTTTTTGTACTGGCACACATTATAAGGGGTTCAGGCACACTGACGAGAAATAAAATAATCAATTCTGAAATTCAACACACATTATTTTTTTTTAAAGAGAGAGTAAAAGAAATTTGCTCATCTCTTATACTGACATTAACTCTTCACTATTCTAGACCACCACATATTCTGACATGAACCCCTTTATTTCCCTAGAGCACTTGATTTACTGACATTAACACCTACATTGTGCTAGATCATCAAGGATGCTTGCATTAAATCCCTCACTGTCCTAGACCATCAGGTATATTGACTTAAACCCTTTCATTGGCTTAGATAACTAGGTATGTGGAAATTAACCCCTTAACTGCCCTAGACCACCAGGGATACAGAGGCTTAGAAAGAACATTTGGAAGTATTACATCTGAAGGTTAAAGGCAAGCTGTGGCGGGTGGGTGAGGTTAAAAGAAGTTATTTGGGGAGGAGCTCAAGCACAATATTTACATCAGGTTCCATGAGTCTTTTGATATATTTTTGTAGGGCAGCAGAGATAAGCCCTGACAATTGACAACTCAATACTGTGTTATAACAGTGTCATAATACAGTACCTGTGTTTGGAAATTGACAGATTCATGACAGTACCATAACGTTTAAGAAAGTAAAAGCTCATAAAAATGGCATAGACTTAAATACCTTTTCATGCCCCATTTGAACGCCCCCCGATCCAAAATTAAGATGCTACACTAAATACCCAGAAAGGAAACTCCTTTTCATGACAATAATATTAAGTCACAATTTTAGGCCCTTGGACCTTGAATTTCTCAAAAACTGACCAGGTTTCCTAAAAGAGGTTGCACAATATTTGATAAACATGGATTGGAAGAAAGAAGCCATATTTTCTAATCCTGTAAACCCCTTTAAAATGAATTTTGGTTTGCTATTCTATACAAATTAATATACTTTTAGCTTGGTTCCCAAACATGCGTTAGAATACTTCCAAATCTCTTGCCAACAGGGACAGTGACTTCACAGATAAACATAAATGCTGTTCTCGTGTCTTTCCATACAACGATCAGTAGGCAGTATATATCAGTGTAGTGCTCAGATTAGATACAAGCATGTACATGTTCCCTTTACTCCAAGTGTAGAACGCTGTGACTTTAAACCGAGGGACTCTTGAAGAGCCACAGGGGGCACTGCCAATAAAATGCTGTCAGGTTCCTAACCACTGTCTGTGTTGTGCGGAAAGATGTGTAGCTGTGAATAATAGTAGGTGTCCAGCCGCTTTTAATAATGAAGCAAGGCATTTCATATTGAGCACCTCACGGAATAATAATACAAGTAAATACCTGCAATGCCATCAATTGTTAACTCATTCCTGGCATGGGGAATGTTCATTCTGGGAATATAAATCATGTGATTGCATGGGTTAAATGTAATGTCTTGGACTACTTAAGTTTTACTACATTTGATATTAGACACCTTTTAAGGGTTTATGGTGAGTTTAGTTTGAATATTTTATTACAAAATACCCTGTTCCCTATGCTCTAGTTAAACATAGCTTGTGGAGTATGGATTTTACCATTTTGCTTATTTTTTAAGACAAATTGATTTTCAATGGTAACATAAAAACAAATTTCTACGCTATAATTTAACTTTCATTCAAAGAAGGTTTTCCATTTAGGCTTTAAAGACATGTTAATTGACTTCACAATAGATGGCATGGATGGGGGTCTGGCAGTTGAGAGGTGAGGGAATCCTAAACAGGGTTTCCCATCATGCACATATTTGACATGTCCAAATATCAGATAGGTGGTGTTTCTAGCTCTATGATCTCTCTACCTATTTTAGCCAACAACCACTGACCCCCTGCCCCACCAGAAGAGAAAGCTGCCACAGCTCTCCCCATTCAAGTCTATGGGATTTACTTTACTATTCTGCAGATAAGTACCGGTATGTCATAAGTGTCTATAGTGAGATAACCCTTTTAAAAATCTATTTTCCATTGATTCTCAAAATACTAAATCCCTCTGATTCCATGAATAACTTGATTGAATTAGTCCTCATATTGATTTGAATGAAGAGAAGTCTGTACTAGCCCTGCATTACCGCCACTGAAATCAATAAGAGATAAGGAACCCTGCAAGTTATTAGGATCGATGTACACTTGACATTGATTATGGTTTCATGTAACTTTACTGACTTGTGTGAATTATATGTCATCTAGTGAGTACATACCATATAGGCAGCATATATGGCTGCTATTGTGTCCTTGACCAGAGGGGACAGTTCTTTACCTATGAGGGGCTGTCCACACAGGTAAAGAAGCACCTACCTGCATCTGGATTGACTGAGCTGGACATTTCACTCAGCCCTGACAATATTGTGCTTCCACCGCTGTTCTGATTAGTGGCACAGCAATGGAACAGTGACAGCTCATGCCCCGGTACCTTACCCAGAAATGTAGTAGCGTATGCTGTTCTAGCCTCTGTGCTTAGGCTGCTACTCAGAGCAGAGATGCAGATACAAGGTTTGTCAAGACCAGGTGAGATGTCCAGCTGTGTAAATCAAGTAGCAGGTGGGCACTTCTTCACCTGCAGGGACAACCCCTCACAGGTGAAGAACTCTTGCTGATGAGAAAAAATGATTTGTTTGCTTGGAGGGTTTTTGACTGCCATGCTTTGAAAAACCTTTAGTTTCTGTGCCTCTTTGCCGGATATAACAAAAGCTCTGTGCATTTGTTTCCAGAATCTTGAATCCTATTCCACTGACTTTATTTGCTGCTTGGTCTTTTTATACTTAGTAGTTCAGGGTCAGTTTCTGCTAGGTGCATTCCTCTCAACAACAACACTCCACTTTACAATCCTATTGCCATTTACTGTCTGTTCCTTGCCGGACTCCATCTGCCTCATCAATTGCCACCTTCATCCAGTGTTTTCTAATCTGTCAGTGAGTTTATTATTAGACATTTGTTGTCTGATATGTCCTTCATATATCCTCTGTGACGGTTATGTAATTCTGCTCTACTCAACTCATGGGGGTATTTGAGTACCAAGAGCCAATGATTAGGACTTGGGGAAAATAACTGCTATAGGTGAAGTCAAGTTCTGCAGTCTTAAAGGGGTTGTCCCCTTTAGAAAAACATTCTACAGTTTTCAAACCAGCACCTAGATCTGAATACTTTTGTAATTGCATGTAATTAAGAATTTTAGCGAATGAAATCTCTCTGCATAGTGCAATCTGCTGTTTGCTCTTCTTATTTCTCTTCCACCACACTGGGGTGAAAGCACATGCTCAATATGCCAGGCAGGACATATCCTTGAGAAAGGACATCAGCTGCCAGCTTGAAATAAATCTAGTAGAGCAATTGAAGAAATGAATAGGGACATCTATGGATCCTTATGAATACAGGGTTGGCTCTAGCTTTGTTAGAAAGAGGTTGTCTTGTAATATTATGTCTGATTCTCAATTTTAACATTAATCATGGGACAACCCCTTTAATTGAGTCATCTCAAATCTTTACCATATTTGGTAACAAGTGTATGAAATACCCACACGTCACAGAGTCTTTTGACTTGTCTCTCTAGTGTCATATTCAAATGCTATTAAGCTATTGAAGCACTGAGCCACAACATACGGTAGGTATCTGACCTTGTTGTGACCCGGCTACTTCAGCCATGATAGGGCTTCACACAAATTAGAGGTAGTCAACATTAGGAAACCCATTTCCATATACTTTGTTAGAGAATTACTAGAGGGGGGACATCTGTTCTGAATCCTCACCGTGGCCACAGGTTACAAAGACTAACTCTTACTCTAGAGCAGGGGCGCACAACCTTTTTTTGTCTGAGGGCCGCATTGTCACATCGCTCTATTTCAAGGGGCCGCAAAGAAAAAAAAAAGTTGATCGGCGCTCATCGGCCTATTACACAGGCCAATGTAAAGTGACTTGGGAGGAATGGTCACTATCACAGTCATTCCTCCTTTATTTAGTTATATTGATTATCAGTATCACATCCCTGATTACACAGATAATACCTATGATTATACCGGCCAGTTATCATGAATGAGCGTTCCTATGATCACTTGTTCACAGCAATTGACCTGAATATCTCGCAGTTTAATAGGGGCTTAGAGATTTACCCAGTAAAAATGAATTTTTAACAAGTTCTTGCAGCCTAGCCCATGAAACCGAAGAGTTATACTTACCTGCTCCCCGCACTGTTTTCACCTGTCAGTGCATGGCCATGGTCACATGCACCTCTCCAGCCAATCACTGGCTTCAGCGGTAATGTAGCCACACATGAAGCCAGACTAGAGTGGTGTATGTGACCATGGCCATGACAGGTGTAATAGTGCAGGAACCGGATGTTGAAGGCAGAGGGGGCCAGGGCGCCATGGAGCAGGTAAGTATGAATCTTCTGTTTCAGGGGCCATGCTGTAGGAACTTTTTAAAAGTCATTTTTGCAGGAAAAGTGGTGACATCTCCTTCCTGCCTTCTATTCATAAATTAGCGCTTTTCTTCACTGCAGAAAATGGCACTCACTGGTTATTACCACCTCCTGCCAGTTACAGGCGCCATGTAATAACCAGTAAGCATTTTCCCTTACTAGTGGGGAAAGCGCTTATTGGTTAACAATTTAATCACCAGGCCTGAAGACACTTTTTTTGTGATTTAGCGCAGGTGGTGGTTCAGACAGTTGTTGGGACTACCAAAATAATTTCTGCAACAATTTTTCACTTGACACATAGGGCCTTATCATTTATTTTTTAGTTTTATTTGAGGGAAAATGTACAAAACATTTTTTTAAAGTATTTTTTTCAAACTATACCTCTTTATTCTTTAAATATGCAAACTGACACCACTACAAATTAGTTCCCTATTTTGTTTCGATCGTTATTTTATATAATATGTATAGTTTCACGTGAGTGGGGTGATACTGGCTATGTTTTTTTTTTATCTTTTCTTTATATTTATTCATATTTTATTGTATTATTTTTTTTTTATAATTGGTTTATTACTTAATATTTAAATATGTTTTTGCCACATAATATGTCCCCTAAGAGGTCATAAAAAGACTGTTGGAGGACAATGAACAATCTACTATTTTGCACTTTTTATTTTTATTTGTATTTTATTATTTTTATTTGTTTTATTTTCAGAACACTTTTAAATTTGTTGAACACTTTTATTTTGCAATTTTTCCTTTTATTTTTTTTTCATTTGTATTTTATTTTTTAATAATTTTCTATTTTTTGCCACATATTTTATTTCTTTTTTTATTTTATTTGTGTTTTACTATATTTTTTTGTTTTCAATTTTTTTTAAATATTTTTTTAACTTATTTTTTTTTATATATTTTTTTCCACATAATTTGTCCCCAAGAGGTCACTGAAAGACCTATGGGGACACAGACTTTTTTTTTTCACTATTTCACTATTTCCACTGTAACTGGGGCATCCAAAGGAGCCCCAGTTACAGGGGAAACCAGCCTGCTTTGGGGCACTGTACATAGGCAGAGCTGATCTGGGTCTCCTCACCCAGCAGCTCTGCGCTCCTCTGCCCCCAGGTCCACCCTGTACAGTGCGCTGCTCACATATCTGAGGAGAAGGCAGAAGCGTTGATACACTGCTTCTGTCTTCTCCTCGTCTCCTCTGCGCTCCGGGACCCGTCCTGCTCCTGCTACAGCGCAGGAGCAGTAGCTGCAATCCCCTATCGTGCAGCGCTGTGGGCAGAAACACAGCTGATCTCACGATCAGCTGTGTTTCTGTCTAGGAGGACGGGGGCCGCAATCTTTGGCTCTGGGGGCCGCATGCGGCCCGCGGGCCGCGGGTTGTGCACCCCTGCTCTAGAGGATCTGTCCTTTATTACAAAGTCAACACAATGATTTGAATTATCACTGTGTAATGCTTAATTTCCCCTGCAGAGAAAGTGAACATTTACTGCCAGGTTTACCCACAAATTATGGCTGATTGCTAAAGATCCCAGCAATGGGACATTTTGTTATAACTATTGTCAATGGAATTTTCTAACAAGTAAATATCATCCAAACACCATACACCCTTCAAATTAAAGGTAAACCTGTAAAATATTTGTGGGTCTATCATGACTTAGATGATTGATCAATGTCCATAACATATCATATTTTGGTCTATAATTATTTGTCCACTTATTCACAAATGTCAACCCAGGTTCCCCTATTCACTATTTATGTTTTTATGGTAACAAGAGAAAACAATGAACCTAATAGCACAGTAAGTTTACTTTAACACCTGGAATTAGAAGAAAATAATGGACTTAGACTGGTAGTGGTCTTGGTTTTTCTTCCAAATGCAAAATAATAAGCAGTCAGAAGGAAAAAAACCATAACCTGTAAAGCTCAATAGTAAAAGCAAGCGAGAAAGACGAGATTGACAATAGAAAAAATCCGCTGGTTGTGTTGTCAGCCATGGCAGAGACTCACTATGACCCCAAGGCAGGTATTCCATGTGTGAAATAAAATAAAACTGAATTTAACAGATCGTTCCTTTCCGGAGGCGAGGTGTAAATTCTTGATAAGAAACTAAATGCATGAGGTCGGTGTGGAGATTAATATAAAACTATTCTTTCCCCACCTTTGTCCTCCTGTGACGAGGCTAGAAAGAACAGAAGAAATTATCAGTGAAAGAGGAGGCAGGTTCCAACCCTCAAGAGAAATATCACATTCAACAACAGAAAAGTAGACTCAGCCGGCACTCTGCTTATCATTGAAATACAAGCTATTTTGTGAGTAATGATCCCTTCACAGTGTGCAGCACATTGCTATTAAGTATTTTCTTTTATATTCTATTTTATAATTAACCTTGTTTGGGAACTTTTGAACTATAGCCAAGGATTTCAAGGTCTTCTAGTGGGCAACCATAGGCTAATTCTAGTATTGATCCTAATTACAGTACAGTATTATAGTAATTATATTGTTGCACATAGAGGGCAGTATTAAAGTACTTTGAAAGAGGATCAGTTTTGTTTTTTTGTTGTTGTTTTTTTTTTACCCTAACAGGGGACCCCACTTGAGGATGGTGCAGTAAAGAGGCAAACAAGTAGCAGTGAACATGGATTAAACATACTTCAACAGACAGCATGAAGCTTGATGATCATAATCACAATATGTTTACAAGACATGACAGTTACAGAGTCTAATAAAGGCACAGGACTTGTAGGTTAATAGTGGAAACAGAACAGTCTCTCTGGGAGGGCACACAGTGTAATGGTTACAGTTTCTCGGTGAGGGTTCACAGTGTTTTGTTGCAGTTTAAACAGGCACTTGGAGAAACTCATGTTAAAGAGGAGCTTTCACCACTCCTGACATGCCTGTTTTAATAGCTTCATGCATTCCCCATGTAATAACAAGTCTGGAACATCTATTCTTATGTCTGTATATTGTGCCATTCCTTTATTATTTGAACTAGAAGTTGTGAATGAATTACTATTTGTCTTCAGTAAGGGAACAGAGGGGAGGTAACCAGTTGGGGGGGTGTATCTGCTCAGTCTGAACATGGCAGCACTGACTGGCTAGAGTCAGACTGTGCAGGTACACACCCCCAAGTGGTTACCTCCCCTCTGTTCCTTTACTGGAGGCAAATAGCAATTCATTCATAACTTCTAGTGCAAATAATAAAGGAATGGCACAACATACAGACATAATAATGGATGTTCCAGACTTGTTATTACATGGGGAATGCATGAAGCTATTAAAACAGGCATGTCAGGACGGTGAAAGGTTCTCTTTAAGTAAACTTGGTTGGGCACTTTGGGTTGGCACTTCCTCAGTCTGTGATCACAACAGAAACATTTTCTAGGGCTTTCCTCAGCGCACAATACAGACACTCTCCAGAAAGTAGTCCAAATAACTAGCAATGCTTCCAGGGAAATTTCTTTTTAAAGGCTTTCCCCAGTCATGGTCAACATGACAGGGCAGCAGTTCAACCCTTAAAGTGTCTGAGGACCAACAGCTTTAGCATGACTATCTAACATAATTCCACTCTCACAAGAGCTCTCCACTCCACTCTCACTAGCTGGTTTGCTGCACTAGCTTTGCCAGTACCATGCTTCATATGACAGCTACCCCTGACATACTGTGCTTCTCTACTGCTCTGTACACACGCCAACTATGAGGCATGCAAAGCGGCCCCATATATATGCAACTCTGATCTCAGAGGAGATCATGAGCTCCCAGTCTTTGAATATGGACAAGGACCAGCACAGCCCCAAGGTCCACCTTCAAGAGCTCATATATCACCTAACAGTAGTGAACTGCAAAACACAGCACTTGTAAAGAAAAGAAGTCATAGTGCACATTGGTACGCATGACAGAATTCAGCAAATATAACATGATCCATGGCCATTAACAGTCCAACACACATCAAATAAAGCTCACAGTAGATGCACTTTCTAGGAGGTTGTATCTTTGGTATGATAGTGTCATTCTGGGTTTAATTGGTTTAGCTCAATCACTAGTTTACAAGCTATGTTGTAGTAGTTATAAAGATAAGTCAGATAATTATGATCACTTCCTACTTTTACAGTCAGCAGCATGTAGCTGAAGAAGGAAGTCATGTCATGAGCTGGCTGGGTATGTATATAAGGTGTCAGCACACATATCCCCGTTGCTATCATGGGTAAAAGGGACAATTTATCAGAGTTACAAAAAGGGATGATTATTGGCTTCTGGGGAAATGGTGTAAATATTTCAGAAACTGCACAGTTTGAGAACTGTTCGCTTGCTGCTGAGGTAGGACCATTGCTAAGAAGCTTTTGACTTTCTGGCATGTTGGTTTTCTCATTTTACTCTGTCTTATTTTGCTTCATTGTCCGACTGGCATTTGATCCTTTACCGTACGACTACTTTTTGTGTTTGTCTGTTGTTGCTCCCTTTTTCTTCCCTTCACATGTATTCTAGCGTAGGGACTGACGGCCAGTTTTGTGGTCACTGCCTAGGGTGACTGTGCAAGTAGGTAGGGATAGTGGGTCTAGGACATTTTAGGGCTGCCCTATCCCTGCTTGTGTTTGACAGTATTCCTGACAATGGGGCTCCGAGGGAGATGGATGGTCACTGCAGCTTTGCTAACAACGTTGTATCAGCAAAAAAGGCTTCAATTTTCCTGGCAGTATCAGAACTGAACCCTTGGCGAAGGGTTGCCTTCTCTGATCATTTTCTGCTATAATGAACAGATGGATGTTGGTGTGTCAGTCGAGAAACACCAGAGAACAAACAACCGGCACACATACTGTAGGTGGAAGAAAACAAGCTGAAGATAGCAGAATTCTGGTCTGGGGAATGGTTTCCTAGAATTCTCTGGACCCACTCATCCATGTGAAAGTCACTCTCAACTGATTTGGGTATAAATCCATCCTTGCAGATCAGGTACACCCATACATGCTGATTATCTTCCCTGGGATGGATAGGATCTGCCAGCAAGACAATGTGACATATCACATGGCTAGAAATATCTGACATTATTTGAAAGAGCATGATCAAGCTTTTTAAGTACTACCCTGGCCCCTTATTTGCCCGGAT
Source organism: Rhinella marina (assembly GCA_900303285.1). Lineage (NCBI taxonomy): Eukaryota > Metazoa > Chordata > Amphibia > Anura > Bufonidae > Rhinella > Rhinella marina. Next base: position 27,552 of record ONZH01030496.1, on the reverse strand, counting down.
TTGAACCTGATTGAGCATCTGTGGGACCACCTCGATCATCGTGTTTGCTCTATGGATCCTCAGCTGTGGGGTGCACTGCAGTTAGCATGGCTCCAGATACCTGTGACAACCGACCAGGACCATACTGGTCATTCCCAGCTTGACAAGTTGCTGTCTGTGCTGCTCACAACAGTTGCGCTCTGATATTTGGTAATGGTCATAATTATCTGATCTGACTGTGTTTTCTTGCGCATAGAGAACAGTGTTATAATTGTTATATTCTTGTACTAGCTGAAGAACCCGGCTTCACTGGGGTATATTTGATCTATTTCATGTAATGTTTGTGTGTGTCGTTAAAAGATATCAACAGTATCCATTATAACAGTGACATCTACAGCACCCTGCCCCCTTAACAGTGACCTCCAAAACCCCCCACCCCTTAACACTGACCCCCCCACAGTGCCCCGTCTCCTTAAAACAGAACCTCCACAACAGTCCACCCCCTTAAGTTTGACCTTCACAGCAGTCTGCCCGTTTAACAGTGAGTTCTACAGCACCCCACTACGTTGACAGTGACCTCCACAGGGGCCCAGCCCTTAACAGGGACCTCTACAGCACCTTCCCTTTAACACTGAAGATAGGTTAGAGTCCCCTTAACTGACCTCCACCATTCTCGGCCCCCTTAACAGAGATCTCAACAGCGACTGCCCCTTTAACAGTGACTGCCACAGTAGCCCGCTCCCTTAACAGTGACCTCAACTGTATCCCGTTCCCCTAACATCTTGGAAATTTTCAGCTGCGAAGCGAATCCGAATATTAGGTGATTTGCTTCGGCTTAGTACGCATTTGCTACGTAGTTTCCCTATAAATTATACGCTATTGCGTACGAATTCAATTCATTAGCGAACTTTTACTGTTAGTTCGTTTATCGTGCGCAAAAGGTCAGGAAGAAAGCGGTCACCTGACCTAGTGGGAAGGGCTTGCTCTGATTGGCTCTGACTCGGTTAGCCAGTGATGCATCACTTCTGCTGTGACTGCCGAGACAAGCAGAAGCACTGTGTGTGAAGTTCTGAGACTCTGAGACCTGTTTTGTGAAAATTGGGGTGTAATTGCTCTGGAAATCCATATTACACATATCAGGGATACTGCAGGGCAAGTGCAGGGCCAGTTCAGGGCTAGTAATTAATCAGGCAGGGAGAGAGAGACAGGGAGAGATAGGGAGAGACAGGGAGATACAGGGACAAAGACCAGCTGCAGGGCCACAGAGTGAATTGAAAAATGTCTGGAATGGATAAGCAAAAGGGGTCCAGTTCCAGCCAGACCTCTAAAAAAAAGGAGAAGGTGGCACAGGGCAGAAGTGCCAAAGGACCTGTAGCCGGAGCATCTACTAGTAGTATTTGCAATACTTGGCCTTTTTTCCACCAGGCTAACCCACCAAGGCGCAAAAGTGTAGTGGAGGAGAAAGTGGATGAGGTAGTGGAATGGATGGCACGCTCATCTCAGTTTCAGCCAGATGATCTACTGTTATCTGCTGATACAGTATCCATATGAAGCCAGGGGTCAGACTCAGAGCATTCCTCATGCTCCACCATTCCTCTCCAGCAAAGCCCGTCATTTTCGTACGCAATTTGTACGCTTATGCGTACGTGTTCAAAGAGGTTGCGTACCTTTTTACCTGAACGTTCGTTATTAGTGCGTGAATGTTCGCTAAAAGCCATATAATTACGTATATTTTGTACGCAAATTCAACTAATCTATTTGTCGAATATACGAATCTTAGGAAAAGATCGGCAAATGTTCAGCGAATAAAATTTTGCATGATTCGCTCATCTCTAATGCTCAGCCAATATTATTTTTGTGAAACTCCTTCTCCACTGTACATCGGTAATGCCTACTGCTCCAGTTGTGTGTGAAACTGCACCTAAAAGAAATATGAAAAATAATTTAGATGGAGGGGGGAGGGTGTTATCTTGTAAACTCCTTTAAACATGCATAATTTGAGACCTCCATGTGGACCTGATAAAGTTGTATTGTATGCCATTCACAATAAGAATTCTTTTGTGCCTTGAGTTTGATTTGAAACTTTCAGTTATTCCTTGGAATTGAGGATCTTCAGAGTGTCTTCAGAGGCTGCCAAGTTTTAAAAGATTTGATGAAGTGTTTATCTTAGCCCACTTCATGTGTCACTTTTTATACTAGATGTCTATGTGGAAATCAGCTAAGAGAACAAGCTAAAATTTAGAAAATGTATGAGTGTTAAGTTCATAGCCAAACAATAGATAAATGGGTCTTCTCACAGTATTAAGAAAAATAAGTCATCAATAGTAGGACTGGTGACTTCTCAAACAGCTGATTGACAGGGGCCCCGGCCGTTGGATCCCCACCAATCAGATACTGATGACCTTTGCAGAGGATAGGTCATCAGTAGTGTTGAGTGAAATTTACAAGAATTTGATTTGGCTGCTTCGCTGAATTTCACAAAGAAATTTGCTTTGCGATTAATTACTTAGTGGGTGCAATGACAGGGAACGGTGTTTGCACTGCCCCCATCATTGAAACCCTCAGATGCCACATTCATTGCTGATCACAGCACCTGAGATCATCTCTCAGATTAAAATGAGGGCTTTCAGGGGTTAACCAGTTAATAACATAAAAGTAATACTCACCTTATTCATTTGAGCGTCAAGAGGCTGCTGCGGCCATTTTGATTGTAGATCCCGTGCAAAATCTTGCATGGTGCGTGATGATGTCATCATGCTGGTCGGTGTGGTGACGTCATATGTCATTGGGCACGAGATTTTGTGTGGGATCTTCAAGATGGCTGCGGTGGCCTCTTCACGTTCAAATGGATGAGGTGAGCATGTAATTTTTTTTTAAATCCCTTTCCATGGAAATTCAGCTTTGCTGCAAACTTTCCCTAAAATTTGGATCGAAGTCCTCCTCAGATACTTTGATTCGCTCAATCCTAGTCATCAGTATTAAAATCTTGGAAAACCCCTTTAAGTAATGCTGTAATTCAAACGAACGTCCTTATGCACCATGTATGTTCTGCACACAATCCTTCACTTTCTACTGTGAGACTTTGTGCAGTAGCAACTGGTAGGTGGACCGAGTGTTTCTGAATTAGTTTGATTACTAGAGATGAGCGAACGTGCTCGTAACGAGCACTGTAGCGCTCAGCTCCCCTGCGCTCGCATGGGCGCAGGCATCCGGATCCGTCCTCCTCACCCGACGGATCCGGATGCCTGCGTCCATGCGAGCGCAGGGGAGCTGAGCGCTACAGTGCTCGTTACGAGCACGTTCGCTCATCTCTAGTGATTACCCAATAAATAACCTTGTGAACTTCCTATATTACAACAGTTTTCAGTCCAAACAGATGGCAGTGAGTTTACGGATACTATCTGGTTATAGGTTACATGATATACTTGCAAATTATTTGGTTTCAATGAGAAACAACCTCTGTTACTTGCAAAAAGCATCCAAAGAATACAGAGAGGTAATGGGAAGGGACCCTGGTTGGGGTTCCCCAATTGCTGGAACATCTCGGGTCTGTTACGACATGTCTAGTACAGTATATACCAATGCCCTGAGCCTCTTATAAAAACTGTAGGCATAATAGGCATAAGGTCGCTTTCACATCAGGACTATTTATTTTTGTTCGTAGGAGCAGAAGAACGAAAATAACGGAAGTGCTGGATTTGGCATATGCAGTAACGGACAGGAATGGAGCCTAACAAATCCCATTGACTGTAATGAGATCCATTAGGTTTCCATTCTGGAGAATGTTTTTTTTAGTGGAGAAAAAAGTCCTGCATTCAGGACTTTTCTATCCACTATTTTTGACAAACTCTGCGATGGAGGCTCCAATGGATCCTCCAATGCAAATGTGAAAATAGCCCAAGGAAGACACAGATTAGAACTGTATTCCTTGGGTCTACCATAGGAGCTGATTCTGAGGGTCATTGTCTACCTATACAGAAAATATTTCATTGTATTGTAATATTTTTTGTTGTCACTGCAGGACATATCATTAAAAGGGTTCTGTAGTTCTTTTAACCCTTTCAACCCCAGGGCTGTTTTCACCTTCCTGCCCAGGCCATTTTTTGCTAATCTGACATGTGTCTCTTTATGTGGTAATAACTTTGGGACACTTTAACTTATCCAGGCCATTCTGAGACTATTTTCTCGTCACATATTGTGCTTCACGACAGTAGTAAATTTGTGGCAAAATATTTCATTTTTATTTATAAAACAATACCAAATTTAGCAAAAATTTGGAAAAATTAGCAAATTTCCAAATTTCAATTTATCTACTTTCAAAATACATAGTAATACCTCCAAAAATAGTTATTATTTTACATTCCCCATATGTCTACTTTATGTTGGCATCATTATATAAATGTCATTTTGCTTTTTTAGGACGTGAGAAAGCTTAGAAGTTTAGAAGCCATTTTTTAAATTTTCAACAAAATTTCTAAAACCATTTTTTAAAGCACCAATTCAGTTATAAAGTGAGTTTGAGGGGCTTACGTGATGGAAACCACTCATAAATTACCCCATTTTAGAAACTACACCCCTCAAATTATTTAAAACTGATGTTACAAACTTTGTTAACCCTTTAGGTGTTCTACAAGAATTAAAAGAAAATGGAGGCGAAATTTCAAATTTTCATTTTCATGCAGATTTTTCATGTTAATCAATTTTTTTCTTGCAACACAGCAAGGGTTAACAGCAAACTAAACCTTAATATACATTACTCTGATTCTGCAGTTTACAGAAATATCCCATATGTGGTGGTAAACTGCTCCATGGGCATGTGGCAGTGGTCAGAAGGAAAGGAGCGCCATACAGATTTTGGAGGCAGATTTTGCTAGAATGGTTTTTAGGCATCATTTTGTAATTGAGACACCCCGACGTACCCCTAGAGTGGAAATCCTCAAAAAGTGACCCCATTTTGGAAACTACACCCTTCCAAGAATATATTAAGGGGGGTACTGACCACTTTGACCCCCTAAGCCTTTTACGGAATTTGGGAACACTTGGCTGTGAAAATGAAAAGTTTCATTTCTTACAATAAAATGTTGCCCTAAATTTTTCATTTTATCAAGGGCTAACAGGAGAAAAAGCACCCCATAATTTGTTCCCCATTTTCTCCTGAATACGGCAACACCCCATATGTGGTGGTAAACTGCTGTGGGGACACATGGCAGGACTCGGAACGGAAGGAGCACCATATGGATTTTGCAGCACAGATTTTGATAGATTGGTTTGCGGGTGCCATTGGTTTTTATTTTTTGAGTTATTGCCTTATGTGGTGTCTTATTTTCTGCGGGATGAGATGATTGTTTGATTGGTAGCATTTTGGGGTAAATAAGCCTTTTTGATCGCCTGGTATTACACTTTTTGTGAGGGTAGGTGTCTTGTCATAGTTTTTAAAAAAATTTTTTTTACAGCATTCACCTCAATATAATGTGATATTTTTATAGAGCTATCGATACGGACGCAGCGATACCTAATATGTCTACTTTTCTTTTTTCCCTTTTTTTTACATTTTGTTTAAACTTTATTTTGGAAAATGGAGCTTTTTTTTACTTGAAACTTATTTATTTTTTAAACTTTATTTTTTCACTTTTTTTCACTTTTTTACCACACTTTTAACTTTTGGGGGTCTGATCCCCTTTACAATGCATTACAATACTTCTGTATTGTAATGCATTGGCTGTAAGTGTATTACACACGGTAATACACTTACAGCCTGCTTCCTGTGAGATCCAGGGGGCTGGATCTCACAGGCTCTCGTAGATGACAGCCGGATGCCTAAGGAAGCCATCAGGCTGGCATCCAAGCCATCGGGTCTCCATCACAGCAGTGTGGGGACCCGATGGACTTCCCCTCCTGCACCAAGGATCGCATGTGCCGCGGTCAGAGCTGACCGCGGCACATCGAGGGTTAATGCGCCGGCATCGGTGTTTTCACCGATGCAGGTGCATACAGCAGGGGTCCGGCTACTGTGCACAGCCGGTCCCCCGCAGCTGATTGGGCGGGCGCAGCTCCTGCACCCGCCCGATCAGCGCGCCGTAGTACTAAGGCACTGGGCAGGAAGTCACTTCCCGCAGCGCTGAACATGTACGGCGCTGGTCGGGAAGGGGTTAAACTATCCTCTGGATAGATCATCCGCATCTGATCGGTCCGACACCCAGGACCCCCGCCGATCAGCTGTTTGAGAAGGCAGCCGCACTGCAGGAGTGTTGCGGCCTTCTCTGTGTTTTCCTCAAGTCCAGTGATGTCACAACTAGTATCGCTGGCCTGGGCGAAGCTAAGCTCTGTTCACTTGAATGGAGCTTAGCCCCGCCCAGGCCAGTGATACTAGTCGTGACATCACTGGGCCTGAGGAAAACACAGAGAAGGCCGCGGCACTCCGGCAGCGCCGCTGCCTTCTCAAACAGCTGATTGGCGGGGGTCCCAGATGTCGGACCGATCAGATGCTGATGATCTATCCAGAGGATAGATCATCAGTTTAAAAGAACTACAGAACCCCTTTAAAGGGAATCTGTCAGCTCTGAAACACCCTCCAAACTAGAGTAAGCGGTGTATAGTGTAAGTGACGTTGAGTCTGGTTATGTAACTTTTATCTTCATACTTGCTTCCGTTCCAATGCTGTGCTCCCACAAACCTGCAGTAAAATGCACTCAGTGGACTCCAGTGCTCACTCACATAATGGAGAGGACTCAAAGAAGAGTCCTGTCAATGCATTTTACTGCTGGTTGGTGGGAGCACAGCGTCAGAATGGAAGTGAGTATGAAGATAAAACTTACATATTCGGATTCAGCATCACTTACACTATACACTGCTTACTCTAGTTCAGGGGGTGTTTCGGAGATGACAGGTTCCCTTTAAGGTCTAATTTCATCCCCTAAGAGATAAACCCTAGAGGCAAATCCAGAGTATGGGCTATTGGTACTCTTTATTATTTGTTAGCCTACACCCAGCAAAGTAATATATAGTGTTCTTGTGGGCAAGCTTGCACCTATAGGTGGGTGCAGAAGTAGAAGTCATACCTGGGTACTGGTATCTGAGGGTGCTCAAGGGCCTAACTACTACATAAGAAGACCTGTATTATAAAAGGGACATGGTAAGTGGAAGGCCCCAATTAGAGATTTTACATTGGGGCCAGAAGATATGCCTCTGCTGGTAGATTAGTTAATGTGTATGACCATAGGAAGATCTAAGTCAGTTACTGGCATCAGAAAAGTATGAGATTTCCTTTTGTAACGGACGCACAGGGAATATTAAGAAGTGTTATTAAAACCCCATTAAAGTCTCATTTTTCTAAAGTGGCAATGAAATGAAGACGAGTATATTGTTGATATTGCAAATAGGAATTAGAAGCTGTATTTTTCAATGTCTTTAAGATCAGACGGCTGTGACCAGAGGAACTGAACTCTCTAAGATTTATGCATAATCCTTATTCTAAAAAGAGGCTATGGAAACGAGTGCTATGCTCTGACCTGCTCTGTACTCCCGTCGATCACAGCTCCGTCCATTAGACGTCTAATCTTCAACTAACATTGATTTTTTTTTTCCTTCTAAACCAAGTTTGCAATATCAAATTCCAACATTTAATATAATTACTCTGCAATTCATTCCGTGACTTCTTGGATCCTTCTAGCTTGTGCTCAGTGTATTCATTGCTGGTAGATAAATGAGGAACGATGATTATATAATAACTTTCATACACTCTGGCCCCAGTATAGACATTAGAGGAGATGTGGTGGTGAGGCCGGCGGAGATTTATCGATGAAGCTTTTGGTGCTACGTGGTAGGAGAAGATGTTTAAATCATGGCTGACCCTCAGCACCAGCACAGCGGTGACTAAAACTGTGATTAAACCATTTCTTAAATGCGGCCCTCCGAGACCATCAGAGGAACGTCTGAAAGCATTTGTCTGGCTAATAAGTTTTCAGTGAAGTGCAGGGGCTCATCACAAGTATATTAATATTTTATGAATGTTTCATAGAAGAAATAAACCAAGATCAGACAGTCAGAGGCCAGTCACCTTTAGCTGGGGCTATGTTCTCTATTACTGAGATGCTTTGTTTTGATCGATATGAAATAGATAGATAGAGAGATAGATAGAGAGATAGATAGATAGATAGATAGATAGATAGATAGATATGAGATAGATGGATATAAGATAGATGGATATGAGATAGATGGATATGAGATAGATAGATATGAGATAGATAGATAGATAGATAGATAGATAGATAGATAGATAGATAGATAGATAGATAGAAAGAAAAAAAATACATTAAAAAAATAAACAAAGTTGCAGGAAGGTGCATTTTTTACCAGAAGAAATTATAGCTTTAACAGGAAACCATTCTACAACAATCAAGGAAATAATGATAGCCATTTCATTATTAATACAGAACACTAAATTTCCTTCTCTAGAAGAAATTGCACACGCAGTAAATTAGCTGGAGCTGCATAAGAATTGAAGCTGAATCTTAAACTAATTTTAATATTTAATATGCCAGAGGGAATATGTTTTTAGTTGCGATTATTAAAGGGGCATTGATCAAGGATCAAGGAATGAATATGAGATGAACAGAGACTCTGTAACGCTAAGTGGGTCATTTATTAATTGCCATTAGCCTGCTTTACAGGTATGTCTGCGAAATGTCAAACACTCCAAGTACAATGTACTTTGTATTCTGTAACTAGAAAAGGAGGGGATATAATCTGAAAGAAGGATCTATTGAAAGCGATTAGAGAGGTGGGACCAGCACCTATTAGACATTGCGGTCATATCCTAGTGATATGCCCCCAATGTATGAGATGGGACAACCCCTTTAATCTGTGGGGTAACCTGGCAGCACCACCAAAGTGAAAATTAAGTTTTATGTAGTTCTCACTGAAATCATGGACAGCTCTGACCCTCCAGAATTACACTCTCTGCGGTTGCTCTGCCCTCTGGCTAAAGGAGTTTCCCAGGAGTATAATATTGATGACCAAATCTCAGAATAGATCAGTGGTTTGAAAAGTCCACGACATACCAAACACAGAGTTGTAAATTATATAGTAGTCGTGCTTGGTATTGCAGCTGATTCACTTCAATGGGTCTGAGAGACACTTAAAAGATGTGACCAATGAACAAGGCGTCACTGGCCTAGAAAGAGTCCGCAGTACTCACTGGAGTGCCACGGCCTCTCCAAACAGTTGATCAATGGGGGTGCCCAAAAGTCAATCAGATATTGATGCCCTACACTGAGTATAGGTTATCAAGTTTTACTCCCAGAAAACCCTTTAATAAATTTGGATCCCATTAACTCAGGATGCATATAAACACACATATTCTATATAGACGCAGATACAAACAGGTAATGCAGATACATACTGTACCACATCTACATATACATACGGCAGATACAAACCAGCCACTAGGGCTAGCAACAGAAAAGTGTTTTTTTTCATTTTACCATGCAGTTAATAAAGATGAAGATTTTATCAACGTCTTGGGGTTGTTTAAGACACAGCCTTGGATCTGAGAAGCACAGTTGCCATAAAACTCGGAGGTTAGGTAGATGCCACATTTGAGTTTGGTGAGAATGGATGTAGCCATAGTGGGGGAGTAGATCAAATCCCTTTATCACATATGAAGTAGGGGGCATTTTAATTTTTCATTGGGGACATTATTTTGTATTATATAGTGCAACCATCATGAGACAGGTATCAAATAGAAGAGGTTCCTGCCTGACTGAGATCACTTTGCCATGGTAGGCAGGCACAGGTGTGTTTTTATCAAAATATATTGGTGAAGAATATCAGATTTTATCATATCGGAATGAGGTTTAAGTCTATATTTATATCTATTACGACAGCGCAGTTATTTTCAATTATTTATTTTCTTTAAAGGGAGAGATCATAACACTATACTACATTGTTCAGTGGTCTCCAATCTGTGATACTGCCAGCATTCCTTTATAGCTGGGAGTATTACATATATTGCTGAAGTGACTTAATTTGGAAATCACTGGTCACTTGCAAGGTTTGAAGGGAAGAAATAGAACACTCTAGGCTTATATTAACCACAAATTATAAGAACAGAAGAAACATTTTGTGATATCTCAAATGTATATGAATATTCAGAATCCAATACTCCAAAACATCTGCTGTCTGGATAGTCAACCAATATCTGTGTCTGGTAATAAATCTAAGAATAAAATTATACAGGGTTAATTGCAGCTTCATTTAGTTATGTAACCTGCACGGGGGGTGGGAGATTCAGACAGATGGTCAATAAATGAAATAGTGATACTGATGAATTTGCTTTCGAGGTGGACACTTGTGGTCAATGTCATCTATCAGGGAACCTGCTGTGAGACAGTTGCTTCTTAATTCTTGTTATTAGCTTAAAGACCTCTAGGTGTTTGGGGCTATTTATTAAAGTTTTACAGTGGGTTCAGTGGACATAAGAGCACAGGCCCTTTAATCTACTGTGGACATTGTACAGGTACATTTTCAACTACTGTTGATAATAATTTTTATTTATAAATCACCAACATGTTCCACAGCACTTTACAGTTCAGAAGGAACATGTACAAACAAAATGGACATTACAGATTGAAAAGTCAACAATTCAGACAATAGGAGTGAGGGCCCTGCTCAAGAGACATTACAATTTATGAGAAATCTTCTGCTGATGTTTATATGAAGAACAACCAAAAAACTTAATGTGTTTCAATGTCAGAATGTATTTTACAGAATTACATTGGCTACACCGACAGGGATCCTTTAACGTGGGGTTTTCCACTTTTCAAACTGCTTCTAATCCACTAATATCATCATCCTCCCCTAGTAATTTATCTTCAAAATGCCAATTAACCTGAAGATTCTCCATCCACTATTGATGTCTGAGTTTCTAGTTAATGAATGGTTGATAGGGCTTTTTCCTTAGAGGCTAATTCTTAGTTACTGTAGAACATCATAATACAATCTCCAACTACTGCAAAACCTCAAACCTACAGAAGAATCGTACTATAGGGATGTTAGAGGTGGCAGTTGCTCCTAGACAGTGACCGACCAGAGGAAATTATTCTCAGAGCCCAATCCTCATATCATCAATAAAGTCGATGGGCAGGGGCATAGCTATAGGGATTGCAGCAGTTGCAATAGTGACTAGACCCCTAAGCCAAGGAGACCCACAGGGCTCCCCTTGCATGTAACACACCACCAATTATGTATCGCCGTCCTTAGGATGGAGATACAGTAAGATGCTGTGGTGGGACACGGAAGCCTTGTCTCCATTCTCCACTGTTGCCTATAATAGTGCCTGTAGCCTATCGGAGACCAGCACAGCCAGTGTGATGATGTAATCATCATCATGCCGTTTGAGCTGGGCAGCATACAGCTCCGGACACAGGGCGAAAGAAGCTTGCGCCTCATCGCTGTGAGGTACATGAAAGTATTTGCATTTATAGTTTTTTATTTAGCACCATGCTGTTGGGTCACTATGGGGGGGGAGGAGCACTATGGGGGCATCTAAATGGGGCACTAAATAGGGGCATTTTGTACTGGCACATATAAGGGGAATTTTCTTGTACCACCATACATTATTTGGGGGGGGGGCTATGGGGACATTAGCTCTACACATTTTTATTGGGCATTTTGTGCACGTATTCGCATGTATTTTAAGGGGACGTCTTTGTACTGGCACACATTATAAGGGGGTATTTTTCTACTGGCGCACATTAGGGGACATTTTTCTACTGGCACACATTATAAGGAGAATTATTACTACTGCCCGGCTATGGGGAACATGATTACTAGCATGGGCACAATGGGATCATTACTATTATGGGGGACACTATCTGTGTGGTACTAGTATTTTTAGGGGCAAGTTTAGTATTGGGGGGGTGGCAGGATGGGTGTTGAGAAGTTAGGAAGGATGATGGAAAAGTGGGAAATTAACATGTCTGATTGCCAAACTCTGCAGAGAGAAAACATGGCTGAAAGAAATCATCATGGTGATCTGGTCTGAATGGAGAAGATGAGGAAAGAAAACATCTACATCAATTGAGATGTTACTGGATATAAGTGGTATGGGGTGCTGTATTCTGTATGTTTTGTAGTGCTGTATGTAATATTGTATGTCTTTTATGCTAGGGCTACATGGTGACACTGGTTGCGGACAGGACCTAGCTTTTCTGCTGGCCAAGTCAAAAATTGAACCCCCCATGCCAAATTCTCACCCTAACCTTTTCCCTCCTAACATTACGAACATTACATTCACTTCAATGGGCCAGCAAAAAATGCGGACAGCACAATGTGTGTTATCCGCATCCGTATGTCTGTTCCGAAGCCCCGCAAAAAAAAATCGAACATGTCCTATTTTTGTCCGTTTTGGGGACAAGGATAGGCATTGTTACAGCGGATCTGCAAAAAAACAGATGCCATACGGAACATCATCCGTTTTTTTTTGCGGATCTGCAATTTGCAGACCACAAAACACAACATTCATGTGAATGTAGCCTAATACAGCGCCCCATACATCTTACATCCAGTGACATCTCCTCTGATGTAGATCTTATCTTTCCTCATCTTCTCCTATCAGACCAGACACCATTTTTTAGCCATTTCTCATCTATGCAGTTTGACAGAAAAAAAATCTTAGTTTACTACTTTTCCATCATCCTCCTGTCTTCTGGACAAATCATCCTATCACCCCCAGTACTGTGCCACTAGTACCACACAGATAGTGCTCTTCAATAATTATTGGCACACAGTGTCCTAAAATAACTGCACCCAGCAAATAGTGTCCCTGACAGTAATAGTGTAAACATAACGCCCCTCAGAAATAACTGCGCTATGATGATACTGTGCCAGGGTGCCCCCACAGTAATAGTGCTCCCCACAGTAATAGTGCTGCCCAAAGTCCCAACTAATAATTCTCTGCCAGAGTGCACTTATTAGTAATAGTGCCCCCAACAGTACTAATGTCCCCACTGTGCCCCAGAAGTAATAATGCTTCCATACTAGTAATCATGTTCCCCAGAGAACCCCAGTAGTAATAATTCTCCTTATAATGTGACAGTACAAAAATGCCCCTTTATGTGTGCCAGTGCAAAAAAAACCATTTTAATGCCCCCAGTTGAGCTAATGTCCCCATAGTGCCCCCATAATGTGCCAGTATAAAATACCCCTAAATAGTGCCCCCCGTAGATGCCCCCATAGTACCCACCGTAATGTGTCCAAGTATAAAATGCCCCTTCTTTGTGGCCTCAGTAGATGCCCCCATAATGCCCCCCAATAATGTGCCAGTAAGAAGAGCCCCCATAGTGCCCCAATAATATGTCAGTAAGAAGTGCCCCCAATAATGTGCCAGTAAAATGTCCCACAAATCATGTGCCAATAAGAAATGCCCCAAATGTCCCATGTGCCAGTAAGATATGTCCCAATGTGCCAGTAAGAAACTCCCCCAGTGCCCCCATGTGCCAGTAAGAAATGCCCCCAGTGCCCCCATGTGCCAGTAAGAAATGCCCCAGTGCCCCCATGTGCCAAGAAATGCCCCCAGTGCCCCATGTGCCAAGAAATGCCCCCAGTGCCCCCATGTGCCAGTAAAAAAATGCCCCCAGTGCCCCCATGTGCCAGTAAAAAAATGCCCCCAGTGCCCCCATGTGCCATAAGAAAGGCCCCCATGTGCCAATAAGAAATGCCCCCAGTGCCCCCATGTGCCAGTAAAAAAATGCCCCCAGTGCCCCCATTAAGAAGAGCTCCGGTCTGTTTGCAGCATACAAAAAAAATGACAAAAAAAATAAACACTTATACTTACCTCTATCAGTGATGCAATGCAGGCCTCTTTCGGCCTGTGTCCCGCGCTGTAAGGCTCACGCGGCGCGATGATGTCATCGCGCCGCCTGTGCCGGCCTCTGATAGGCTTCAGACACTAGACCTGAGGACGGTGATACAGATGAATATGGAGATGAGCGCTTCCACAATGGAAGCGCTCATCTCCCTCTGCCCCGCTGCCTCCTGTGACCAGGGCCGCACCGCACCTCGCCTAATTGGCGGTGTGGCCCTGCAAGTGGCGGTGGTGCGACCGCTGCGACCCCTATATCTACGCCACTGGCCGTAGCCTAACATTAGGGCTGGATGGAAGTTATTGGGTTGCGAATTTGACATAGGGGGTTGCCATTTCAATTTTTGCCTGAGGCAGCAGAAAGGCACCCCTGTCCCTTGCCACAAAGCACTGAAGAAAGGGGAAACAAAGCAAATCCTAGTGGCAAGTGATTAGTTCCAAAGGCAGCTCCAACAGTTTTTTTTCTCCTGGACCTTTGAGACCCACGACCCACTATGTTATCAGAGCCTGGGTCCAACAGAGGATCCTCTGGTACTCTGGTGGGGCAGTCGGACACTGCTCCTAGGCCCCTTTGCTTAGGGTAGATCAATGACCCCTCTGCCATATAAGAAGATACCAGTTTTATAAATGGGACATGGCTGGAGGTGGACCCAATATCTCTATGCAATGCCTCCTAATCTGCATAAAGTACCAGATATATCTACTTAAAGTGGATATTTAAGATCCTAGACAATGAATAGTCTTAAAGAGAGCTTCTGCAGCATCTTAAATCTGAGTTGTAGAATGTACCAGTTGCTGCAAAACCTCAAATGACAGACTAAGCTCCTACAAGAACTTTTTGAAAAGATGGTGGATGTTTTTTTTTTTTCTAATGCCTCTCTAATTAGCTACTTCTCTATATGAGGATGTTTATCATTACCACTTTGTAAATGAATGCACCGGGGCACACACTGTGTATTATTATGTGACTATTACTGAATATTCCTAGAAACTACAAGCCCAGTATGCCCAGTGCTGTCCATCTTCTAATGAAGTTGAAAGGGAGGGAATTAGTTACTTACTGAACAAGTAGCCATTGGTGTTGGCATAAGAAGTAACTCAATAATACCTGTTGAATGATGATTCTGTTATTATAAAGTGTTGCACTTGCTGAGGGTTTCTCCCTTTACATTTGTTGCACTTTAGTCTGTAAAAGTGAACTGAACTGAAACTGAAGAGCCTCATTAAGTAAGCCTTGCAAAATGTAGGCATGGGTTCCAACTTGAAGAGAATAGATAGAAGTGCATTGCAAGTGTAGCACCCCAGTACTAGGGTATCTGCAATTGTTTGGTACTGTACTGTAATGTATGCTCAGTATGTATTGGCATGGTGTAGATAAAGTCAGAGTTAACTATCCAGGCCCAGTCCTCTTAGGGAGCTTAAGGTGTGGGCTGGATTCACCCCTCAACTAGAGCTCTAGAGAGTTCTAGTTGGTCTAAGAGAGAGCTTGAAGGAGGCAGGGGGCAGATTCTATGTGCTGCCCACCTCAGGCCTCCAGCTCCAAGAATCCAGAGACTAACAGATCTCCGTGAGATCCTCTGCTTCTCCTACAACAAGAGAGGAAAAAAAGCCAAGATGGGAGAAACTGCATAACCAGGTGAGGCATCAGTCACTAAGTTAACCTGGATAGAGTACTGACTTGTCCAATCATATCATTGAACCTGCATGCTGCCATGTAGATTGCAGGAGTTATAGATAGAATACAGTTCCCAGCCACAGATTCTAGAGAGAGTGGACATTGCTTCCAACATTGCCTAACTCTTGTACAGACATCTGAAGATAATTTGCACTGTGTACAGACTGTTGTTGGACGTACTACAATGCCTATTTTCCATTTAAATAAATTAAATTTTTTGTTGAAACTGGCCTTGATACTGTCTCCTACCACACCATATAATGGTCATTGCACTACTACACCTCCTGCCAGGCACCCATATTAACACTTAAAGGGGTTGTCCGGGTTCAGAGAAGAACCCGGACATACCTGCAATTTCACCCAGGCAGCCCGCCTGAAGAGGGCATCGGAGCATCCTATGCTCCGATGCCCTCCTTTGCCCTGCGCTAATTAGCGCAGGGCAAAGGAATTTCGCCGGGTTCCGGTGACGTACCGGTCCCTGCCGGGCAGAGGCTTCCGCCCGGCAGTGAGTCGGTGACGTCATCGGCGCTGATGGACAGGCTTCAGCGCTGCCCTAGCCAGTAAAACGGCTAGGGCAGCGCTAAAGCCGGCCCATTAAGGCCGGTGACGTCACCGAACTCACTGCCGGGCGGAAGTACCCGCCCGGCAGCGAGTATTTTCAAAACAAGAGACCTTGCCCTGCGCGATCTAGCGCAGGGCAAGGGGGGGCATCGGAGCATGAGATGCTCCGATGTCCTCTTCAGGCAGGCTGCCTGGGTGAAATTGCAGGTATGTCCGGGTTCTTCTCTGAACCCGGACAACCCCTTTAACATAAAGGGCACCCAAAACTAACATCAGGCAGGAGCCCCAGCTATAGGCAGTACCTCGAGGGAAGAAAGGGTCCACCCTCCTTTTCACTGCACTAGACCTAGGGAGCGACATCCTAGGGGAGACCACTGTGACACTTCCTCTGGTTGGGGCCACTACCACTGCTATTCATTTTCCAGGTCCTCAAGGGCTTGCTACACATGTATAAAAGTTTGTTTGCATTGCACCTAGACCACTCCTCTATTGCCATACTGTGCATGTGCCAATGGTGTCATCCTCAGCCCAGATTAGGAGATGCTTGGCTTCATTCAGCTGGAGGATGAGGTCATTGGCACATATGCAGCAGTTATCTACGTTGCTGGAGAAGCACTGGTGGATATGCTGCACATGCACATGCATCAATAGTGTAATCTATAGAACAGGTACGAGATTAGAGGGCCAGGCAAGATGCCTGACTTTGTTAATCAAGGAGAAGATTGGCAATAAATGTAGAATGAAGGAGCTAGTCCATCAAACACCTACACAAGGTTGCCAACCGTCCGTAGATTTACGGACAGTCCGCAAAAACCCGGTGTTTTTGTCTGCTGTCCGTAGCGTCCGGCAGAAACAAACGTCCGTGAAATGTATGGCCAGCAGGGGCGGGCTGAGCTAGGGGGCAGCTGCTCACTCACTCACTTACTGTAGCCGTCTAAGGCGGGATCAG
Source organism: Rhinella marina (assembly GCA_900303285.1). Lineage (NCBI taxonomy): Eukaryota > Metazoa > Chordata > Amphibia > Anura > Bufonidae > Rhinella > Rhinella marina. Next base: position 10,527 of record ONZH01030496.1, on the reverse strand, counting down.
GATGCTGCTTGCTTGCAGCCAGGAAGCGCCCGTCTCCCGGCCTGTTATCTCCGCCCCCTTGCAACATCAGCAGTGACGGGTCACATGACTGACCCGTGAGCTGCCAGTGCCGGCATTAGGGAGACTTGGGGACTTGAGAGAGCAGAGAGAGCATCTGAGCATGAGCATGAGCAACCACGCATGAGATCAGTAGTGCCTGTAAGTTTTGGGGTAATGATGGGCTGCTGCTTGAACATAACTAAAATAAGATAATAAGTGAAGAGAAAATAGAAGTGGAGTGGAGGAATATAATAATCTCCAGCCAGCACATGGCAACCAGAAACAGAAGGCTGCACAATGCTGCATATCTGATTATATATATATATATATATACACTCACCGGCCACTTTATTAGGTACACCATGCTAGTAACGGGTTGGACCCCCTTTTGCCTTCAGAACTGCCTCAATTCTTCGTGGCATAGATTCAACAAGGTGCTGGAAGCATTCCTCAGAGATGTTGGTCCATATTGACATGATGGCATCACACAGTTGCCGCAGATTTGTCGGCTGCACATCCATGATGCGAATCTCCCGTTCCACCACATCCCAAAGATGCTCTATTGGATTGAGATCTGGTGACTGTGGAGGCCATTTGAGTACAGTGAACTCATTGTCATGTTCAAGAAACCAGTCTGAGATGATTCCAGCTTTATGACATGGCACATTATCCTGCTGAAAGTAGCCATCAGATGTTGGGTACATTGTGGTCATAAAGGGATGGACATGGTCAGCAACAATACTCAGGTAGGCTGTGGCATTGCAACGATGCTCAATTGGTACCAAGGGGCCCAAAGAGTGCCAAGAAAATATTCCCCACACCATGACACCACCACCACCAGCTTGAACCGTTGATACAAGGCAGGATGGATCCATGCTTTCATGTTGTTGACGCCAAATTCTGACCCTACCATCCGAATGTCTCAGCAGAAATCGAGACTCATCAGACCAGGCAACGTTTTTCCAATCTTCTACTGTCCAATTTTGATGATCTTGTGCAAATTGTAGCCTCAGTTTCCTGTTCTTAGCTGAAAGGAGTGGCACCCGGTGTGGTCTTCTGCTGCTGTAGCCCATCTGCCTCAAAGTTCGACGTACTGTGCGTTCAGAGATGCTCTTCTGCCTACCTTGGTTGTAACGGGTGGCAATTTGAGTCACTGTTGCCTTTCTATCAGCTTGAACCAGTCTGCCCATTCTCCTCTGACCTCTGGCATCAACAAGGCATTTCCGCCCACAGAACTGCCGCTCACTGGATGTTTTTTCTTTTTCGGACCATTCTCTGTAAACCCTAGAGATGGTTGTGCGTGAAAATCCCAGTAGATCAGCAGTTTCTGAAATACTCAGACCAGCCCTTCTGGCACCAACAACCATGCCACGTTCAAAGGCACTCAAATCACCTTTCTTCCCCATACTGATGCTCGGTTTGAACTGCAGGAGATTGTCTTGACCATGTCTACATGCCTAAATGCACTGAGTTGCCGCCATGTGATTGGCTGATTAGAAATTAAGTGTTAACGAGCAGTTGGACAGGTGTACCTAATAAAGTGGCCGGTGAGTGTATATATATATATATATATATATATATATATATTTTTTTTTTTTTTTTTTTTTTTTTATGGGAGCCTTTTGGAAGGATATGGGCATTATAAAAAAATACAGTGCCATATAATTAAGGGGGTTGCATAATCTCAGACAATGGGGGCATATTACTAGGATATGCCCCCATTGTCTGATAGATGCAGGTCCCACTTCTTTGACCCACACCTATCTTGTATACATAGACTTGAAAGTCACGGAGGGCACACCACACTTGCTCAGCCACTGCTCCCATTCGTTTCAATGGGGCCAGCGGAAATAGCTGAGCAATTGTTCAGCTATTTCCAGCGTCTCCATAGAAATGAATGGAGGGTGGCCGTGCATGCGCGGTGCACCCTCTGACTTTGAAGGTTCCGTTTACAAGATAGGTGTGGGTCAAAGAGGTGGGACCTGCATCTATCAGACAATGGGGGCATATCCTAGTAATATGCCCCCATTGTCTGAGATTATACAACCCCTTCAAGATCAGCCCCTCCAATACAGTCCCATGTAAATAACATTCTCAGTTTCCTTCTGTCAGCTCCTCCAACATACAGTCCCAAGTTAATAACATCAGCCACTCCAACGTACATTCCCATGGTCTATTTTTTTCCGTTATTCAATGGCCGTGAAAAAAACTGCTGTGTGAATAACCCCATAAACTACAATTGTTCTTAAAACGGATGTGTGACAGACGTTAATAAAACGTTCATCACATGTCCGGTTTTCACTGCTGTGTGTGTGTAACCTTAGGCTAGCCAGTGCATATGGCATGTTACTGCAGCCAATCACCAGTCAGTCGTCTGATGCTGAGAACTGGCTGCAGTGGACACATGACACACACCTGCACATCAGTGTGCACATCACCAACACTGTGACAGATGTGCACACTTGCTTGTTACATCCCTTTCAGTCTTTGTTTACATGGCCGCAGCAATGATGCCAGAAAGTTTGGCATGTGACAGGCATAATCACTGCAGCCATATAAACAAAGCACTCAGACTACAGCAGCTGGGATGGAACAGCTGAGAATTGTTGTTTATTTTCCATATGCTGCTGCCATATTTAATTTTTAACTACTGGACAGTCCTTTTTATTCTGAGGTGCTTTTGGTTCAAGGGCATTTTGAGGGCACGAAAGGGGCGTGTCCTGTAAAAAAGGGGCGGGTATATGTCCGTAAAAATTTTGGGCTGTCCGTGAATTTTGGTTCAGTTGTCCAGAAAAATCTGAAAGGAAGGTTGGCAATAGAGATGAGCGAGCACTAAAATGCTCGGGTGCTCATTATTCGAGACAAACTTTTCCCGATGCTCGGGTGCTCGTTTCGAGTAACGAACTCCATTGAAGTCAATGGGAGACTCGAGCATTTTTGCAGGGGACCAAGGCTCTGCCTAGGGAAGGCTGGGTGAAAACCTGGAAACCTCAGAAAATGATGGAAACACCATGGAAATGGACAGGAAACAGCAGGGGCAGCATGCATGGATGCCTCTGAGGCTGCCTAATCCCACCATTACCCCAAATTCTCGGGCAACAGCTTGGTGGTTACCCTCAAGGCAATTGTGCTCACCCAAACCAAGAAGGGCGAGGCACATGCCCATCACATGTTAGAGAAGCACCCAACTAGGTGCAAAGAAAAATTGTTTAGAGAGTGGGCCTGTAGGTGGACCTCCGGAAAAATTGTTTAGAGAGAGGGCCTGTAGGTGGACCTCCGGAAAAACTGTTTGGAGAGAGGGCCTGTAGGTGGACCTCCGGAAAATTGTTTAGAGAGAGGGCCTGTAGGTGGACCTCCGGAAAAATTGTGATAAAAGAGTGCCAGTTGGACCTCTAAAAAATTGCGTTTTTTGGGTCAGCGTTAGGCAAAGACGACACGGAGGAGGAGGAGTAGGAGCAGTAGAGAAGAGGAATCGGATACATAAGTAATGTTAATCTTTAGCTGCTTTCCCCCGGAGATTTGAATTCCGGTGAAATCCAGGCTTTGTTCATTTTAATAAGCGTCAGCCTGTCAGCGTTGTCAGTTGACAGGCGTGTACGCTTATCGGTGATGACGCCACCAGCAGCACTGAATACGCGCTCTGTCAACACGCTAGCGGCAGGGCAGGCCAGCACCTCCAAGGCGTACAGCGCCAGTTCAGGCCACGTGCCCAGCTTTGAAACCCAGTAGTTGTATGGAGCAGAGTGATCACGCAGGACGTTGGTATGGTCAGCTAGGTACTCCCTCACCATCTTTCTGTACAGCTCCCCCCTACTCTGCCTAGACTGGGGACAGGTGACGGTGTCTTGCTGGGGTAACATAAAACTGGCAAAGGCCTTGGAGAGCGTTCCCCTGCCAGTGCTGGACAAGCTGCCTGCTCGCCTCCTCGCCTCCTCTCCCCTGCTACTTGGCCCACAGAACCACGCCCTCTGCCGCTAGCGGCGTCAGATGGGAAGGATTGTTTCAGCTTGTGCACCAGGGCCTGTTGATATTGATTCACTCTCATACTCCTTTCCTCTACAGGGATGAGAGTGGAAAGGTTCTGCTTGTACCGTGGGTCCAGGAGAGTGAACACCTAGTAATCGGTGTTTGAAAAAATTCTTCTAACGCGAGGGTCACGGGATAGGCAGCCTATCATGAAGTCTGCCATGTGCGCCAGAGTCCCAACACGCAAGAATTCCCTCTCCTCACTGGCCTGACTCTCCATTTCCTCCTCCTCCTCCAAGTCCTCCTCTTCAGCCCATACACGCTCAAGAGTTAAGAAGGACTGAGCACTGGTACCCTCTTCTGTCTCGCCAATATTCTCCTCCTCTTCCTCCTCATCCTCATCCCCCTCCTCCTATACGCGCTGAGAAACAGACCGGAGGGTGCTCTGGCTATCAAGCGACGTATCTTCCTCCACCGTCTCTTGTGACAAGCGCAAAGCTTCTGACTTCATGCTGAGCAGCAAGTTTTTCAACAGGCAAAGCAGCGGGATGGTGAGGCTGATAATGGCGGCATCGCCGCTGACCATCTGTGTTGACTCCTCAAAGTTGCTCAACACCTGGCAGATATCAGACATCCACGTCCACTCCTCATTGTAGACTTGAGGAATCTGACTGACCTGACTACCAGTTCTGGTGGAAGTTGACATCTGGCAGTCTACAATCGCTCTGCCCTGCTGGTAAACTCTGGATAACATGTTTAATGTCGAATTCCATCTTGTGGGCACGTCGCACAACAGTCGGTGAGCGGGCAGTTTTAGGCGGCACTGCGCTGCCCTGAGAGTGGCAGCATCTGTGGTCGACTTGCGGAAATGCGCACAGATGCGGCGCACCTTGGTGAGCAAATCAGACAGATTGGGGTATGTCTTGAGGAACCGCTGAACTATTAGATTGAACACGTGGGCCAGGCATGGCACATGTGTCAGTATGCCGATGCTTATCAACCCAGCTTGGGTCAGTCACCTCGTCATCCTCCGATTCCTCAGTCTGCTCCCCCCTCGGACTTCCTGCCCTGACAACAACTTCACCACTGTCTGACAACCGTGTCTCCTTATCGTTCGACACCTCTTTACACACTTCTTCCACTAAGTCAACAATGTCATCATCATCACCCACAGACTGCGACAGTTGGAAAACTTGGGCATCGGGAAAGAGGTCAGCAGCAACCTGAGAAGTGGTTTGTGACTCTGGGAAGGGTCCAGAAAACAGTTCCTCAGAGTATGCCGGATCGCATTCCAAATTTTCCTGGGAGGGGGCAGACTGGGGGGGGGTGAGGAGGTTGAGGTGGAGGAGCCAGAGGAATGCTCCCTTGGGTAACGTGGGTGGACTGAGTGGAAGACTGACTGGTGGACAAATTACTTCAAGCATTGTCCGCAATCCACGACATCACCTGTTCACACTGTTGTGGTTTCAACAGTCCTCTACCACGTGTCCCTGTAAGTTGAGACATGAAGCTAAGGAGTGTAGCTCTGCGGAGTTCCCCTGCTCCCTCATCAGCAGGTACTGTCTCACCCTGCCCAGGACCACGGCCTCTGCCCCCTGCAGTAATTGAATGCCCATGCCCACGCACTCATCCTCAACCCTTAGCCCTGGGGTTCAACATTTTCTGAATATAAGTGTATTATATGTACAAAAAAAATAAATGGGCCTGCTGTACTGAAACCCACAAACTTGTTCAATCTGAACAAGAAAATATATAGGTGGATAAGTTAGAGCAAAATTACGTATGTTATTACGTACCGTGCAGTATGGAGCAATTACACTGAAACTATTAGATTAGGCAGACTTGGTCTGCTTAAGTGCAACCCAGACAAATGTCGCACAGAGATTTTTGTAATGTAGCTGTATCATTGAGAGCAAAAGACCTTTTTTAATTACATGACGTACAGAATGTGTCACCTGGACAGAAAATACGGATTGTGCTTTGTATATAGGTGGATAAGTTAGAGCTAAATTACGTATGTTATTACGTATCGTGCAGTATGGAGCAATTACACTGAAACTATTAGATTAGGCAGACTTGGTCTGCTTAATTGCAACCCAGACAAATGTCGCACAGAGATTTTTGTAATGTAGCTGTATCAGTGAGAGCAAAAGACCTTTTTTAATTATGTGACGCACAGAATGTGTCACCTGGACGGAAAATACGGATTGTGCTTTGTATATAGGTGGATAAGTTAGAGCAGAATTACGTATGTTATTACGTACCGTGCAGTATGGAGCAATTACACGGAAACTATTAGATTAGGCAGACTTGGTCCGCTTAATTGCAACCCAGATAAATGTCGCACAGAGATTTTTGTAATGTAGCTGTATCAGTGAGAGCAAAAGACCTTTTTTTAATTACGTGACATACAGAATGTGTCACCTGGACAGAAAATACGGATTGTGCTTTGTGGTGACTAGACAGCTGAACTGTGACACACAGAATGGTTCCACACAGCTGTATGAAATGGATTTGTATCACTGAGATAAAACAACAAAAAACTATTTTTTTTATTTTTTATTTTTTTTATTTTTTTTTATATATACATATTTTTTAAAGTGACGTGCAGAAAATAACAGAGAGCAAACTCAGCCCCTGCTGACTGTGGCTATTTTGACTGCAACCCAGAAAAATGTCGCACTCAGATTTTTCTAATGTAGCTGTATCAGTGAGAGCAAAAGACCTTTTTTAATTACGTGACGTATAGTATAGGTCACCAGGACAGAAAATACGGATTGTGGTTTGTGGTGACTGGACAGCTGAACTGTGACACACAGAATGGTTCCACACAGCTGTATGAAATGGATTTGTATCTAAGATAAAACAATAAAAAGTGTTATATATGGCGATAGCTGCACTACTAGTGCCAGCCAGCCCAGCCAGGAGACAAAAAAAATGTCTTGTAGCCCTTAGAAGGGCTGTTGGGTTCTTTTGAGATCACTCCTGCCTAACAGAGAACTAAATCCAGGCCCTAACACTCTCCCTGAAACGCAGCAGATCTGTCCCTAACGACATCGAGACAGCATCTGAGCTGAGCACCGCGGGCAGTCACTAGTATATTCCAGGGTCACCTGATCAGGCCAGCCATCCCCTGCTATCGACATGTAAGGGCCCCAAGGGATGCTGGGAGTACCGCAGAGTCTCCTGGCTTGTGATTGGCTGAGTTTATAGGTGCCAAAAATTCAAAATGCGGGAGATGCCATTTCCTCGAGCATGACGAGATACTCGTCCAAGCAGCGAGCTCTTACGAGTACCGTAATACTCGAACGAGCACCAAGCTCGCACGAGCATGCTCGCTCATCTCTAGTTGGCAACCCTGCACCTACAGTAAATATTAATATAAAGTGAATTTGATAAGGAACAGCAGAACAGATCTACACAATTGAGGTGGTTCACTCAGCACAATTAACCCTACCAGATATTATGCCTGGTATAATAGAGTTGATCCTACTGACAGATGCTCTTTAATGATGCCTGCAGCACCACTAGGGGAGCTTTGAAAATTTACTGCATATGTTTTATGGTTTCAGTGTGTAAATAGTATGTACTAAGCTCCTCCTAGTGTTCATGCAGAGAGCCAGAATGTTATAATTTATGGAGATTTAAAGCATTAAAAACAGAGCTCTGACAGCTATAAAGATCCATCAAGAAATGAATTAGAGCAAAATATTAAACCTATCTAGATAAAACAAGATGGTTCTCAAGGGCTTGCATTTACTTTAAAGTCACATTACCACTGGGAACCAGTTGGTGGCTAACAGGTGTTGGGTTGTTCTTCTCAATTAGCTGCAAGGCAGCTGCCTGCTTCTATAGTATGCATGTCTTTGCCTACATCTACCAAGAAAACAGGCAATGTCTAATAATCCAGTTGACTTTGCAGCTAGAGATGAGCGAATCTATTCGCCGCTTCATAGATTCGATATAAATCTTCGCAATTTTCTACTCCAAAGCGGATCCGGATCTTTTCAGATTCGCTCCGTTCGAATCTTAAATGTTCTTAAACCTTTGTACGCAAATGCTACGGACATGTCTGATGAATTGTACGCTAATGCTACATATAAGTTAATTTATATGCTGATGTGTACGAATTCAGTTACTTAGCGAACTTTTACTGTATGTTCGTTATTTGTGCGGAAATGTTTGCGGTGAGAGTGGCAAAAAATCGGGAAGAACCCGGTCACCTGACCTAGTGGGAAGGCCTTGCTCTGATTGGTCCATAGGCTCGGTAAACCAGTGACATCAGTTATGTGGTGTCAGCTGAGACGAGCAGAAGCTTGTGAAAGTTGTGAAAGACAGAGAACTGTTTTCTGTAAATTGTGGTGTTGTTCTGGGCATCCATAATACCATATCAGGGCAAGAGCATGGCTAGTAATATTAATCAGGCAGGGATAGAGACAGGGAGGGAGACAGGGAGAGAGACAAAGACCTGATTGCCTGCTGCCACAGTCAAGTGAAAATGTCTGGCACGGAAAAGCAAAAGGGTTCCACTTCCAGCCAGACCTCGAGCTCAAAAAAAGGAGAAGGTGGCACAGGCTAGCAGTGGCAAAGGACATGTAGCCGCAGCTTCTATCGGTAGAATTCATAGTAGTTGGCCACTGTTCCACCAGGCTAACCCACCAAGGCGCAAAAATGTTGTAGAGGAGAAAGTGAATGAGGTAGTGGAGTGGATGGCTCACTCATCTCAATTACAGCCGGATGACGTGCTTTCTTCTGCTGATATTGTATCATGTAGCCAGGGGTCAGACTCAGAGCGTTCCTTCAGCTCCACTATTCCGCTCCATCAAAGCCTGTCATTCTCTGCCTCCTCTCTGCCTTCAGTGACCCCTCCTAGTGGTGTGCCTTCTGCGTTTTATTAAATAAAAGGCCACCGAACCCCACTGCACAATCCGGCAGATATTGAGGAAAGCCTCCCTGATGATTTTTTAGAGAGCAGTCAGTGTTTGGACTGCCCGGAAGCCGAGGTTGGTGGGGAACAGCCGATATTGCAGTCAGACTAAAGTGGTGGGGAGTCTGATGATGACTGTGTGTTAGACAGAAGGACCTGGGAGCCAGATCGGGCTGGTGAGGAGGATTTGATCTCCAAGGAGGAGGGCGGTGGTAGTGGCTGCAACAGAGGGCAGAGGCAAGGTAGGCCCATGCCTGCCTAGGGAACTAGTGAGAGCCCAAGTATGGTGGGGCTGGCATCAGCGTCTAAGCGTGCAAGGGCTATGCCAAGCTTGGCCACCTCTGGAGGTCGAACCTCAGGTGTGTGGAAGTATTTCACCACTCTGCCGGGGGACATCAGCATGGCCACGTGCAATTTCTGTAAGCAGAAATTGAGCCGTGGGAAAGCCTCAAATGTAGGGACCACTGCTCTGTGGAACCATCTGAAGTGGCGTCATGCCGCAAATTTGTCTAACCAAGGTGGATTACAACAGTGGAATAATTCTGAAGAGCTGGCTACTTCTCCCGGGGTCCCTTGCGTCAGGCAGCCCGCATCCAGGGGCGTAACTCAGCCCGCATCCAGGGGCGTAACTAGTACATACACGTCCTCGTTGTCAACCATGTGCATTTCTCCACCTCCTCTTATTCGTCAGCCTCCATTGTCAAGTGCGTGGCCAGGAAGCAAGTTTACGCAACCAGCAATCCCACAGTGCGCACACTTAATTCCCACCTGGGGCAATTCACGCATGCTCCCTGTATGGCACATGTACTAAATCTAGTGGTTCAGAGATTTCTGAAAACATTCACTGGCCTGCGCACAGTGCTGGCAAAGTCACGGAAGCTTTGCACTCATTTGAGTCACTCTTATGTGTTCCACAATGCTCTGATGGACTTGCAGCGGCAAAACGGTCTTCCGCCACACCGGTTGATAGGTGACGTACCAACTCGGTGGAATTCCACGCTTCACATGTTGCAGTGGCTCCTTGATGAGGCTTCTGGACCCGCGCTATCACTCCAACATGGGGGATTGTTTTCCTCGGCAGGAAAGAGAGGAGAAATTAGCTTCATACTGGGAGAAGTTATATACTAACCTGACCACAGCTTTCAGCCAGTCCCAGCCTGCTGCCAGCGTCTCTGAAAGGGAGGCCTGGCATAGTCACCCACCTCCTGCCACAACCAGCAGCAGCCGGTTAAGCCTCATGAGTATGATGGAAAAAAAATTTTCAGCCTCCCAACAGCCACAGCCAAGTGAGCAGGCGCAGTCCACCCTCCTCAACGACCAGGTTCAGGCTTACCTGCAGTCTGGATCACAAAGCCTGTTCTCAGACCCCCTGGACTTCTGGGCAGCCAGAATACAACAGTCACCGGAACTTGCCCACTATGCACTACGGCTTCTTTCCTGCCCAGCCTCAAGTGTCATGTCAGAGAGGGTTTTTAGCATCGCTGGGGGGGTGGTGACACCCAAACGGACCAAACTGTCACCTGGCAGTGTCCAAAAAACACCTTTATAAAAATTACTCAAGGCTGGATTACCTCCGATTTTCACACTCCTCTTGC
>ONZH01030495.1:0-24345 GCA_900303285.1 Rhinella marina | reverse complement strand
AGTGCTCGCTGCTCGACGAGTATCCGCATAACTCGAGAAATGGCAATTCCATCTTGCTTTTTGCACCTATAAACAAAGCCAATCACAAGCCAGGAGACTCTACGACACCCAGCATCACGTGGCCCCTTACATGTGATAGCAGGGGTTGCTGCCTGATCAGGTGCTGGAATATACTAGACTGCCGCGCGCTCGGCTCAGATGCCGTCTGGATGTCGTTAGGATAGAGCTGCTGCCTTTCAGGACAGTGTTAGGGCCTTCACTTAGTTCTCTGTTAGGCAGGAATCACCCACAAAGAACCCAACAGCCCTTCTAAAGGGTTGGAAGAAATTTTTTTTTTTTGTCTCCTGGCTTGGCTGGCTGGCAGCACTATAGTGCAGCTATCGCCAATCTAACCCTGTTTTTTTTTTTTATTGTTCTATCTCAGTGATACAAATCCATTGCACACAGCAGTGGTGGAACCATTCTGTGTGTCCAGTTCAGCACACTCACTCCAATCCATATATACTGTCCAGGTGACACTTTCTGTACGTCACAGAATACAACCAAGTCATTTGCTACCAATATCATCTACAGCTTGATCCAGAAAATCTCTGTGCGACATTTGTCTGGGTCGCAGACTAAATAGCCACCGTTAACAGGGTGTCAGTCAGTTCTACCATAGTTCCCGCACGTCACGTTCCGAAAAAAAAAAAAAATTTTAAAAACATTTAAAAAAACAAATATAAAAAAAAAAAATATTTTTTCAGTTGTTTTAGCACAGTGATACAAATCCATTTTACTCAGCTGCGTGTAACCTTTCTGTGTGTCACAGTTCACCACACTAGCTACCATTCGTTTATACTGTCCAGGTGACACTTTCTGTACGTCACAGAATACAACCAAGTCATTTGCTACCAATATCATCTACAGCTTGATCCAGAAAACTCTCCGTGCGACATTTGTCTGGGTCGCAGACTAAATAGCCACCGTTAACAGGGTGTTAGTCAGTTCTACCATAGTTCCTGCACGTCACGTTCCCAAAAAAACTAAATTTTATAAAAATTATAAAAAAACAAATATAAAAAAAAAAATTTTTTTTAGTTGTTTTAGCTCAGTGATACAAATCCATTTTACTCAGCTGCGTGTAACCTTTCTGTGTGTCACAGTTCAGCACACTCACTCCAATCCGTATATACTGTCCAGGTGACACTTTCTGTACGTCACAGAATACAACCAAGTCATTTGCTACCAATATCATCTACAGCTTGATCCAGAAAACTCTCTGTGCGACATTTGTTTGGGTCGCAGACTAAATAGCCACCGTTAACAGGGTGTCAGTCAGTTCTACCATAGTTCTTGCACATTACGTTCCCAAAAAAACAAAATAAAAAAAAATTTATTTTTCAGTTGTTTTAGCTCAGTGATACAAATCCATTTTACTCAGCTGCGTGTAACCTTTCTGTGTGTCACAGTTCAGCACACTCGCTCCAATCCGTATATCTGTCCAGGTGACACTTTCTGTACGTCACAGAATACAACCAAGTCATTTGCTACCAATATCATCTACAGCTTGATCCAGAAAACTCTCTGTGCGACATTTGTCTGGGTCGCAGACTAAATAGCCACCGTTAACAGGGTGTCAGTCAGTTCTACCATAGTTCCTGCACGTCACGTTCCCAAAAAAACAAAATATAAAAAAAAATTATTTCAGTTGTTTTAGTTCAGTAATACAAATCCATTTTACTCAGCTGTGTGTAACCTTTCTGTGTGTCACAGTTCAGCACACTTGCTCCAATCCGTATAATCTGTCCAGGTTATACTTTCTGTACGTCACTTAATTCTACCGGACTTAACAAGTTTGTGGGTTTCAGTACACCAAGCCTGTGTAATTTTTTTTTTTTTTTTATCATTCACCTATATACAAAAAATGTTGAACCCCAGGGCTAAGGGTCGAGGGCGAGGGCGTGGGCGTGGGCATTCAATTACTGCAGGGGGCAGAGGCCGTGGTCCTGGGCAGGGTGAGACAGTACCCGCTGATGAGGGAGCAGGGGAATTCTGCAGAGAAACACTCCCTAGCTTCATGTCTCAACTTACAGGGACACGTGGTAGAGGACTGTTGAAACCACAACAGTGCGAACAGCTGATCTCGTGGATTGCGGACAATGCTTCAAGTAATTTGTCCACCAGTCAGTCTTCCACGCAGTCCACCCACGTTACCCAAGGGAGTACTCCTATGGCTCCTCCACCTCAACCTCCTGCCCCCCAGTCTGCCCCCTCCCAGGAAAATTTGGAATGCGATCCGGCATACTCTCAGGAACTGTTTCTGGACCCTTCCCAGAGTCACAAACCACTTCTCAGGTTGCTGCTGACCTCGTTCCCGATGCCCAAGTTTTCCAACTGTCGCAGTCTGTGGGTGATGATGATGATGACAATGTTGACTTAGTGGAAGAAGTTTGTAAAGAGGTGTCGGACGATGAGGAGACACGGTTGTCAGACAGTGGTGAAGTTGTTGTTAGGGGAGGAATTCCGAGGAGGGAGCAGACTGAGGAATCGGAGGATGACGAGGTGACTGACCCAAGCTGGGTTGATATGCCGAGTGAAGACAGTGCTTCTGAGGCGGAGGCGAGTGCTGCACCAGAACAGGTTGTAAGAGGCAGTGGTGTGGCCAGAGGGAGAAGCAGGGCCAGAGCTGGTGCATCATCAGCAACTGTTTCACGTAGTGAAGCTCCCGTGGCGAGGCCTAGATGTTCGCAAGTCTGGAGGTTCTTTAAAGAAAGTGAGGATGACCGACGGACTGTGGTGTGCAACCTGTGCCACACCAGGATCAGCAGGGGTGCCACCACTACTAGCCTAACCACCACCAGCATGCGCAGGCATATGAGTGCTAAACACCCCACTCAATGGAACCAAGGCCGTTCACCACCTCCTGCGGGTCACACCACTGCTCCTTCCCCTGTGTCACTCGCTGCCTCTGCTAGTCAACCCCCCCGCGTCACTCGCTGCCTCTGCTAGTCACCCCCTGCCCAGGACCCCGGCACGAGCGCCTCCCGCCGGAAAACCACACCTTCGCCTCCACGATCCTCCACAGTGTCCACCAACATGTCCCAGCGCAGCGTTCAGCTGTCTTTACAGCAGACGCTGGAGCGCAAGAGGAAATACAGTTCCACCCACCCACATGCCCAAGCCCTCAACGTCCACATCTCCAAATTGCTTAGCCTGGAGATGCTGCCCTAAAGGCTGGTAGAAACCGAGGCCTTTCGCAATCTCATGGCGGTGGCTGCCCCTCGGTATTCCATCTCCAGTCGCCACTATTTTTCCCGATGTGCCATCCCAGCCCTACACCAGCACGTGTCAGAGAACATCATCCGTGCCCTGACTAACGCTGTTTCTGAGAAGGTCCACCTAACCACGGACACGTGGACAAGTGCTGCCGGGCAGGGACACTATATATCACTGACGGCACATTGGGTTAACTTGGTGGAGGCTGGGACTGAGAATGACCCTGGGGCCGCTCATGTACTGCCCACACCGAGGATTGCGGGGACTACCTCGGTCACGGTCTCTCAGACGTACTATGCCTCCTCCTCCGACCCCTCCTCCTCCACCGAATTACCATCCGTGGGCACGGCGCCTTCAGTCGGTAGCTCTAGGCGCAGCAGCAGTGCCGTGGGTAAGCGCCAGCAGGCGGTGCTCAAACTGCTGAGCTTAGGTGACAAAAGGCACACCGCCCAAGAGCTGTTACAGGGCATCACGGCGCAGACCGATGTGTGGCTGGCACCGCTGAACCTCAAGCCAGGCATGGTTGTGTGTGACAACGGGCGTAACCTGGTGGCGGCTCTGCAACTCGGCAGACTGACACATGTGCCATGCCTGGCCCACGTGTTCAATCTCATAGTTCAGCGGTTCCTCAAGACATACCCCAATCTGTCTGATTTGCTCACCAAGGTGCGCCGCATCTGTGCGCATTTCCGCAAGTCGAGCACAGATGCTGCCACTCTCAGGGCAGCGCAGCGCCGCCTACAACTGCCCGCTCACCGACTGTTGTGCGACGTGCCCACGAGATGGAATTCCACATTAAACATGTTATCCAGAGTTTACCAGCAGCGCAGAGCGATTGTAGACTGCCAGATGTCATCTTCCACCAGAACTGGTAGTCAGGTCTCTCAGATTCCTCAAGTCTACAATGAGGAGTGGACGTGGATGTCTGATATCTGCCAGGTGTTGAGCAACTTTGAGGAGTCAACACAGATGGTCAGCGGCGATGCCGCCATTATCAGCCTCACCATCCCGCTGCTTTGCCTGTTGAAAAACTCACTGCTCAGCATCAAGTCGGATGCTTTGCGCTTGTCACAAGAGACGGTGGAGGAAGATACGTCGCTTGATAGCCAGAGCACCTTCCGTTCTGTTTCTCAGCACGTATCGGAGGAGGGGGATGAGGATGAGGAGGAAGAGGAGGAGAATGTCGGCGAGACAGTAGAGGTACCAGTGCTCAGTCCTTAACTCTTGAGCGTGTATGGGCTGAAGAGGAGGACTTGGAGGAGGAGGAGGAGGAAATGGAGAGTCAGGCCAGTGAGGAGAGGGAATTCTTACGTGTTGGGACTCTGGCGCACATGGCAGACTTCATGTTAGGCTGCCTATCCCGTGACCCTCGCGTTAGAAGAATTTTTTCAAACACCGATTACTGGGTGTTCACTCTCCTGGACCCACGGTACAAGCAGAACCTTTCCACTCTCATCCCTGCAGAGGAAAGGAGTATGAGAGTGAATAGATATCAACAGGCCCTGGTGCACAAGCTGAAACAATTCTTCCCATCTGACGCCGCTAGCGGCAGAGGGCATGGTTCTGTGGGCCAAGTAGCGGGGGAGAGGAGGCGAGCAGGCAGCTTGTCCAGCACTGGCAGGGGAACGCTCTCCAAGGCCTTTGCCAGTTTTATGTCACCCCAGCAAGACACTGTCACCTGTCCCCAGTCTAGGCAGAGTAGGAGGGAGCTGTACAGAAAGATGGTGAGGGAGTACCTAGCTGACCATACCAACGTCCGTAGCGATCACTCTGCTCCATACAACTACTGGGTTTCAAAGCTGGACACGTGGCCTGAACTGGCGCTGTACGCTTTGGAGGTGCTGGCCTGCCCTGCCGCTAGCGTGCTGTCAGAGCGGGTATTCAGTGCAGCTGGTGGCGTCATCACCGATAAGCGTACACGCCTGTCAACTGACAGCGCTGACAGGCTGACGCTTATTAAAATGAACAAAGCCTGGATTTCACCGGAATTCAAATCTCCTCCGGGGGAAAGCAGCTAAAGATTTAAATAACTTATGTATCCGATTCCTTTACTCTACTCCTCCTCCTACTCCTCCTCCTACTCCTCCTCCTCCTACATATCGTCTTTGCCTAACGCTGACCCAAAAAACGCCATTTTTTAGAGGTCCAACTGGCACTCTTTTAGCACAATTTTTAAGGAGGGCCCCCTACAGGCCCTCTATTCAAACAATTTTTCCAGAGGTCCACCTACAGGCCCTCTCTTCAAACAATTTTTCCGGAGGTCCACCTACAGGCCTTCTCTTCAAACAATTTTTCCGGAGGTCCACCTATAGGCCCTCTCTCCAAACTATTTTTCCGGAGTTCCACCTACAGGCCCTCTGTCCAAACAATTTTTCCGGAGTTCCACCTACAGGCCCTCTGTCCAAACAATTTTTCCGGAGGTCCACCTACAGGCCCTCTGTCCAAACAATTTTTCCGGAGTTCCACCTACAGGCCCTCTCTACAAACAATTTTTCCGGAGTTCCACCTACAGGCCCTCTCTCCAAACAATTTTTCCGGGGTCCACCTACAGGTCCAATTCCAGTTTCCAGTTTTATTTGCGCAAACTGCACACATTTTTATTTTTGGGATAGGTGTGAAAAATAATATTACTTGTGAATCTATATTGCCCAACATTGGATACGGTAGCAAGTAGAAGACCAAACACATGCTGCCCACAGGGTTCCGCAAATTCCTGGTCCACCCGCAAATTCCTTGTCCACAATGTCAAGGAGGTGGAGGTTCTGTGGATGAGCAACAAGTCCTTCTGTACTGAAATCGCCGACAAAGTCTCCATCTAAGAACCTACAGACCATTGTGGAGAGAGTGGCACAGCTCGCCATCAAAGTGACGAACCCCAACGCCAGACTGCGCAGAGAAGATAACGAATAAATATCTCTGTGGTTATTTTTGCTAAATAAAAGTTAAACAAACCCCCCAAAAAATTCATCTGTTCCTGTGCCTGATCCACCCAAGTTGAATCTGTCCCATCCTGAGAAATTCCCCCCCCAAGGAGTCCCCACTGCAACTTGCTTCCCATACAACTACCTCACCCCCCGACACCTGTGTCTCGCCATTGTCCACCACCTCCTCAGACAACACTGGTAAATCCCACTGTCAGCACACGGAAACAGCAAAAGTTCTTGCGAATTAGGGCAGAGAATGTTCTGGGCTAGCACATCAGGGAAGGGGTGACTATGGGGTTCCAGGGAGTACGTGACCACATGCAATATCCATTTAAAAGTCATGCCACACTTGATGTAGCTCATAATTGACAATTGTACCGGTTGATGCTAAATTTTTAAGTTGGGGTCCTTCGTCATCATTCTAACTACATCCGGCTGTTGTCACCACCAAACACGCTAGCCCAGGGGGCACTCCCCTGGCTTTTCCAGCTCAACCTTCTTCCCCCCAGCCTGCCCTCCCACCTACAGGCCCTCTCTCCAGTTCCAGTTTCCAGTTTTATTTGCGCAAACTGCATACATTTTTATTTTTGGGATAGGTGTGAAAAAAAATATTACTTGCGTATCTATATCGCCCAACATTGGATACGGTAGCAAGTAGAAGACCAAACACATGCTGCCCACAGGGTTCCGCAAATTCCTGGTCCACCTGCAAATTCCTTGTCCACAATGTCAAGGAGGTGGAGGTTCTGTTGATGAGCAACAAGTCCTTCTGTACTGAAATCGCCGACAAAGTCTCCAACTAAGAACCTACAGACCATTGTGGAGAGAGCGGCACAGCTCGCCATCAAAGTGAGGAACCCCAACGCCAGACTGCGCAGAGAAGATAACGAATAAATATCTCTGTGGTTATTTTTGCTAAATAAAAGTTAAACAAACCCCCCAAAAAATTCATCTGTTCCTGTGCCTGATCCACCCAAGTTGAATCTGTCCCATCCTGAGAAATTCCCCCCCATGGAGTCCCCACTGTAATTTGCTTCCCATACAACTACCTCACCCCCCGACACCTGTGTCTCGCCATTGTCCACCACCTCCTCAGACAACACTGGTAAATCCCCACTGTCAGCACACGGAAACAGCAAAAGTTCTTGCAAATTAGGGCAGAGAATGTTCTGGGCTAGCACATTAGGGAAGGGGTGACTATGGGGTTCCAGGGAGTACGTGACCACATGCAATATCCATTTAAAAGTCATGCCACACTTGATGTAGCTCATAACTGACAATTGTACCGGTTGATGCTAAATTTTTAAGTTGGGGTCCTGCGTCGTCATTCTAACTACATCCGGCTGTTATCACCACCACACACGCTAGCCCAGGGGGCACTCCTCTGGCTCTTCCAGTGAAACCTCTATCCCCCCAGCCTGCCACCCCACCTACAGGCCCTCTCTCCAAACAATTTACTTCTTTGTCCTATCTTTCTCTCTCTCTCTACAAATATTTTTCCGGATAGCTGCCATATACGGTATTAAACTGAGTAGTATACATAGAAGACATACCACACTTCATCAATCTCATAATTTACGACTGTACCGGTTGATGCTAAATTTTTAAGTTGGGGTCCTACGTCATCATTCTAACTACACCCGGCTGTTGTCACCACCACACACGCTAGCCCAGGGGGCACTCCTCTGGCTCTTCCAGTGAAACCTCCTTCCCCCCAGCCTGCCCCACACCTACAGGCCCTCTCTCCAAACAATTTACTTCTTTGTCCTATCTCTCTCTCTCTCTACAAACTATTTTTCCGGATAGCTGCCATATACGGTATTAAACTGAGTAGTATACATAGAAGACATACCACACTTGATCAATCTCATAATTTACGACTGTACCGGTTGATGCTAAATTTTTAAGTTGGGGTCCTGCGTCGTCATTCTAACTACACCCGGCTGTTGTCACCACCACACACGCTAGCCCAAGGGGCACTCCTCTGGCTCTTCCAGCGAAACCTCCTTCCCCCCAGCCTGCCCCCCACCTACAGGCCCTCTCTACAAACAATTTACAAGGATAGGGGACGTCTTAGATATTGTACAGATTTTTGTTTGGTTCTTCTTTTATTTACCTCCTGACCTGTGATAGGCAGAGCATGGACACGTTCGCTTAGCTGCAGTAGAAAAGACACTCCCCTGGCCAGAGCAAGCTCTTTTTCCTTTTCCGTGTTCGAAAAATCCATGAAATATATGGTCCCAAGATAGGGGACGTATACGATTTTAAACTGAGAAGAATCGATACCACACATGCCCCACTAGGAGAATTTGGGGTAATGGTGGGATTATGCAGCCTCAGAGGCATCCATGCATGCTGCCCCTGCTGTTTCCTGTCCATTTCTGTGGTGTTTCCATCATTTTCTGAGGTTTCCAGGTTTTCACCCAGCCTTCCCTAGGCAGAGCCTTGGTCCCCTGCAAAAAATGCTCGACTCTCCCATTGACTTTAATTTGGTTTGTTATTCAAAACGAGCACCCGAACATCGGGAAAAGTTTGACTCGAATAACGAGCCCCCGAGCATTTTAGTGCTCGCTCATCTCTAGTTATTACGTAACGTGCAGTATGGAGCAATTACACGGAAACTATTAGATTAGGCAGACTTGGTCTGCTTAATTGCAACCCAGACAAATGTCACACAGAGATTTTTGTAATGTAGCTGTATCAGTGAGAGCAAAAGACCTTTTTTAACTACGTGATGTACAGAATGTGTCACCTGGACAGAAAATACGGATTGTGGTTTGTGGTGACTGGACAGCTGAACTGTGACACACAGAATGGTTCCACACAGCTGTATGAAATGGATTTGTATCACTGAGATAAAACAACAAAAAAACTATTTTTTTTATTTTATTTTTTTTATATATTTTTTTATATATATATATTTTTTAACGTGACGTGCAGAAAATATCAGAGAGCAAACTCAGCCCCTCCTTACTGTGGCTATTTTGACTGCAACCCAGACAAATGTCGCACAGAGATTTTTGTAATGTAGCTGTATCAGTGAAAGCAAAAGACCGTATTTGATTACTTGACAAACAGTATGGGTCACCTGGGCAGAAAATACGGATTGTGGTTTGTGGTGAGTGGACAGCTGAACTGTGACACACAGAATGGTTCCACACAGCTGTATGAAATGGATTTGTATCACTGAGATAAAACAGTTTAAAAAAAGTGTTATATATGGCGATAGCTGCACTACTAGTGCCAGCCAGCCCAACCAGGAGACAAAAAAAATGTCTTGTAGCCCTTAGAAGGGCTGTTGGGTTCTTTTGAGATCACTCCTGCCTAACAGAGAACTAAATCCAGGCCCTAACACTCTCCCTGAAACGCAGCAGCTCTATCCCTAACAACATCCAAACGGCATCTGAGCCCAGCACCGCAGCCAGTCGGTAGTATATTCCAGGGTCACCTGATCAGGCCAGCCAACCCCTGCTATCGACATGTAAGGGCCCCACATGATGCTGGGTGTACCGCAGAGTCTCCTGGCTTGTGATTGGCTGAGTTTATAGGCGCCAAAAATTCAAAATGCGGGAGATGCCATTTTCTCGAGCATGGTGAGATATTCGTCCGAGCAGCGAGCACTTACGAGTACCCTAATACTCGAACGAGCACCAAGCTCAGACAAGCATGCTCGCTCATCTCTAGTGTCTCCAATATATTTAAATAGACCCAGGAATAGGATGAGGACATATTGCTTGATTCAGTCTAATAAAAAAATAGCAACACTTGCCCCATAATCACTTTACTTGGTAAATTTCATTAAAGATATGTTGCTTTTTGAATTGTTGCTTTTTGAAAAATTACAAAAGAAAACACAAAAAGACTTGACAAAAATTCTCTTTGACATATAATTCAGTTCCAAAATGTTTAATGCTTGTACCAGACAACATCTTGAAAATATTATTTCACTCTGAAGATCAAACCTGGTGTAAGCTTTCTCTTCTTAACTACACAAGTAAATACTTTAAAAAAAAAACCACTGCATTGGTTTTACCAAGATTGATGGACATCTTGAATCTGATTAATTCATCCTACCACCTTCTTTAAGTGCGGTTGTTGACCATTTGCATGATTAAATAAATGTAATCACTTGGTAGTTAGTTTCTATTTCATTTCTTTGGATTCTCTTGCCTAGTTATTGTCCGTTGCTCTCTGGCTTGCAGCATAATGCCTTTATTTAGCGTTTGCTTTGAGTTACTGTGTTGACCTTGTGAATAAAAGACCTTTTTACTTATTTAATACTGAATTTATTTAACCTTCTCTTCAGAGCCACAAATCTCTATGCTGCTTAGGTTGTAAATGTGAATTATTGGTGCTTTAAAGCCCACGAGGTGATCTGCTAGTGTAGATTATTCATTATATTATAAAATGCAAATTACGCACTTCTGCCTAAAAGACATACTGAATTTTAACACTGTACAAAACTTAAGTGTCTGAATTATCCCCCGATCACTGGAGACTGTTCTGGGGAAATGTTGTTATGTTGGCAAATGTACTTTTTTCTAGCTTGATTTAGAAGTTTATGTAGAAAAAATGTAAATGATGCCCATACACAGCCACGATTTTCTGCTCATGATTACCATTTTCATTAATGTAGCAATCTCTATGTTGATGTCATTTAACAAATTAGATTTTCTTACTTTTAAATTTACGGCATGTTCAAGTTTGTTATACTGACCATATTTGTAGGTATCTTGACAATGGTTGGGGAACCCTGTGCAAAGTAACCAGTTTGACATTGTGCCAAACCATAAGGGTGTTATTCTAGCACATCCCATCACACTTTAACCTCTGTACAGGGATGTGGACTTCTCTGCGACCACTACCTCTTGGGATGGTCCCGGTATATTCGGAAGCTGACCCACTGGAGTCAGGAACACTAGTGCAAAGCACAAGCGACACAGGCATGATATGATTCAGAAGCAGACCGAGCACAGGCAAATCCAGGGGAAACAAGAATGCAGGCATAAGACAAGACACGTAGCACTGGCAGATGGACAGCTCAGGAACCCAGGCATACAGACTTCTTGCATAAGGACACACAGACTTCAGGAACGGCATTCAGAAACTTGGACTCTGTTTAGACATAGCAGAACTAGGCAAGATGGTCTTCAAGAACTATGACATTGTTCAGATACATCAGATATATACAGAAATTAGGCAACAATGATCAGACAAGAACTATGATGGAATCCAGACAACACACAAAGCAGACTTTGGCAAACAAACTAAGACAAAATTCAGACTGTGACATTACCAGATCAATCCTGACACAAACTGTGAACTAGGTCTATTAATATGGATTCTCCCTGTGCCTTTGTCAAATGGATCAAAGCAACAGCAAGACAGATACACTACTCACAAAAAGTTAGGGATATTTGGCTTGTGGGGGAACTCAACTCCAGGCACATTTAAGGGAGGTGAGAGGCACCCAAGTGTTACATCAGACCATTCAAAACTGCTTACATCAGCATGGTCTGCCTACTAGATGATCTACAAGGGTACCTGACCACACCACCAGGCACAGGCATCATCATCTTGCACGGGCCAGAGAGCATATACACTGGATGAGGGACCAGTGGGCCTTAGTGCTGTTCACTGATGGAAGTCGATTCACGCTGAGCAGAAATGATGGCCACCAACTATGTTAGAGACATCAAGGAGAGCGCTATGCATCAGCCACTGTTGTTACCAGACGAGCCTTTGGTGGCACTGGTGGTGTTACTCTGTGGGCAGGTGTGTCTAGTCAATACAGAACTGCCCTGTACTTTCTGAATGGTGCAGTGACAAGTCCATACTACTATCTTCATGGACCACAATGCGCCAGCTCATCAAGGCCACATCATTAGGGAACAGCTGCTGGAGACTGGTGTACCTCAAATTGAGTGGCCTGCACTTTCTTCAGACCTGAATCCAATTGAAAACCTAGTCATCGTGTAGAGACTCATAAGCGTCTGTTCCCCAGAACCTCAATGACCTGAGGGCTGCCCTTCAAGAAGAGGGGGATGCCATGCCTCAGCAGGAAATAGGTCGACTTGTGAACAGCATGAGACATTGTTAGCGTACAAAAGTGCGTACGAATCCTTAACGTAAAAAAATG
Organism: Rhinella marina; assembly: GCA_900303285.1. Lineage (NCBI taxonomy): Eukaryota > Metazoa > Chordata > Amphibia > Anura > Bufonidae > Rhinella > Rhinella marina. Next base: position 12,024 of record ONZH01030495.1, on the reverse strand, counting down.
ACTTGCGAATGAGTCATACGCACGAGGCTAGGCCGCGGCCTATAGTCTTTAGATGAAGACTATATGAACTAGAAAAATAAGGTTAGCTTTCAATAAGTTAATAATTTACTAAAAACACTGTACAACAAGTGCATTAATAAGACACATTGCAGTACCAGAAAAAGAATACACACAATGGGCTAAAGTGCTGTACCATTAAAAACAGTGTAGCTAAAATACAGCAAAGACATAAGTATGCAAACATTTTAGTGCAATCAATTTCACATTTGCAAGCATAAAAGGCTCAGATATACATTTGAGTCTCTCCTTATGGCTCCTAGTTGGCTTGGCAATGATTAAACAGTCTGTCTGGAACAAATATTCCAAAATTCAATTGTAATCCACGTGAGGTAAAATTGTAATCCAAACAGGTAATGTCATGTGTAATCCACATGGATAATAAATAGCAGCAAATAGAGAACCCTTTTTGCAAAGTGGTTCCCAAATAACCTGAGAAGGGGGTAAAAAGAAAAATAGGCGCACTTTGGCGCAACAGGGAATTTTCTGAAGAATGGGGAGTCCTGACAGCCATGCCCATCTGGGTGAGAATCAAACGGGGCAACACAAACTAAACAAAAACTACTGCCAACTAGCATCTCACCCATCAGGTGCAGTCCATGGTGTGGCTCCCATAGGTCCTCCTGACTCCTCCAGCAGTGTCCTGGACAGCAGCCAGCCAGTAGTTGGTTCCTCAGATGAGGGACTTGAAATCCTCCTCACTCGAGCTGCTGCTAAAAGTCATAAGAGGACGCTCCTGCCTCTTGTAGGCCACGCTCGCTGCCGTAGTAGAACTCCAGTGCCCTCTTCCGGAATTCGGACTTGACCATGTCCGGGTGGTGGTCACGCTGGCGAGTGCTGCAGACACTTCAGCTTTTCCGAATCCTCCTGCCGGGACAGCTGTGGTAAGAAGAACTTCCGGCTGCAGCGGTTCCGGAAAGGTTGCATGATCCAGGGAAGAAGACCCAGCTTCCCCGGCTGCTGCTGGCTTCACCTTCCACGGCAGCTGGTAGTATTGGTTCATGACCATTGACTGAAAGGTGAAGGATGACGTGGTCAGCTGACCCAGCTGTAAGGACTCTCGTGGTGGTGGTGCTGGCAGTCCTGGAATCAGAGGCTCCGGCTGAGGCTAAGGCTTTTCACAGAACCGGAGGACAGCATCTGGGAATTCCTGCAGGCAGCGCAAGTTCCCTTCCTTCATTCTAGTGAAGGATCTCCCGGCCTAGGGTGGTCAAGAACTTGTATGATTTCCACCGTATGACCTCCACCGCAGTTTTATACTCCCAGGGGGTCTGTGCACGGGCCGTCACAGATGCCGGAACAATGGGGTTCTGGCTTGATGTCCTCCTGGGTGGCGAAGTGGACGCTGCAGCCATTTCTGTTAAAAAAGACAGAGTGGACTTTCCAGCCGCGCGAACACTAGCAGATGCTCCAGCTGTCTCACTAGTCGCAGCTTTAGTTGATGATGATGATGGCCAGGCAGGCACTGGGTTTCTCCGACACAGATTAACCTGTGACGCCCTGATGTCTGTAGCGGGCGGTGATTCTGGAAACTCGTCCCCAAAACACATTTCAGTCCAGTTGGGCCGCAGCAGGTCACGCTTCTTTTTTAGAGCCATGCTTGCTTCCTTGCTTGCTTCAAGGTCAGCAGTCAGCACTGGTCTAAACTGGTTCAGACTGCTTGACTCAGAGGAGGGTGGAGTACTGAGGGAGGAGTATTCACTCCCAACACGTGCAAATAGATCCCCGGTGGGTTGGTTTTTTCTAGTTCGGAGGAGGGCGTATCTTTACTTTCCCGCTCTTGCGAACTTGTCCCGCTCACGCATAATGCATACGTTTCGTACGGTTCATACGTATCGTACGTATAGTTAGCGTGTAAAATTTTGTGTACAGTATGTTTACGAAAAATACAAAGCGAATCCAAGGGACTCGCTTTGCAGCTGAAAAATCCCAAGATTCGATGCGAATCAACAAATCGACTAATAGATTCTCTCATCTCTACAAGCATCCAACGCTGGTGCAGATGGCACAATGGTATAAATGAAAATCATATAAGTTCTCAGTCCAATGATTCCAAATTAATGCATATCTTTTAACACTATAAGTACAGTTCACAAAGAGATAAGAATAAAGGGCATTAAGCCTTACCAGCTCAGTTGCTCTGTGGTCTTGTTGCTCTGTGGTATGCTTGATGGGTCGGAGTGACATGGAGGAACTGAACTTCCACTTGAATAAGCAAGAAAAAGATCCAGCACTTGCAGCCATGTAAAATCCAATTCTTTAGTCAGTGGGGATGCATCTATTCCGCAATATTGCGGAAGAGATGTGGACCTATTCACACGGCTGTGTGAATGGGCCCTAAATTGACAGGTGCAAGTAATTCATGCCAAAAGTTCGAAAAAAAGGTATGCTTTAAGCAAAAAAAAGTAGCAAACACTACATTTGTTATTTATAACTGACCATGACTTGAGTAAACTATATTTTTAAATTGTATCTCCAGTTTTGTACATGAAGAATTTGCAAAACAATAACTTATCTAAATCAGTTTAATAGAGCATTTTGCTAGCAACGTTCTGAACTGCATGCTGCACTATGTAGTAGGAGGTGGATAGTTTTGTTTTGTCTTCTGGAAATCAGATAGATCAGTTTAATCAGAACTATAGGATGTAATGTAATTATAATATACATGAAACCTTAAAGTTAAAATATGGCATCTAATAGCTCCTATGGACAAGATGTGTAATCATTTTATATCAGAGGGCACAATGACTGTTAGGTCAGGCATTGGTTTAGGTTTATACATTGGCAATATTGTTTTTCATCTGTGTTTCTACTATTTTTGATAGCAGTTATAACTACATCTCTCTATCGTTACTCATGGAACCAAACATACTGGAACCCCAATGGAAACCTCACCAAACTCCTAAATACTTATTGAGGTATGTTGGTGTATTGACATGCTGTAGCTGTCATAGCATCATTATAAATGGAAATCATAACTCTATTGTTAAACAGTCTTGATTTCAGCTGGTTATGGATTACATCTATTAAAAAGATTGTTTTGCTTTATTACACTACTATTAGTGTAATGTCAGTAGGTAGGGACAGACACGGACAGTGAGCTATAACTGGAACCCCACCCGCTTTCCCAGTCTACTTGCAGTGCAAGCCCTAGGTAGCAAGTCCACAACTGGTCTACGTCTACTCTGCTACGGTGTGAGAGAAACAACACCAAGAGTCAAAATAAGGCACAAAGACAGAGTTGTACAGAAATGGGTCAGAACTAGGACAGCAAAGTACCAAATTAATAGACAGAGAGTGGTCAAAAAGCCAAACCAAGATCAGAACCAGACTAGAGGCTCAGTACCAATACGTGAGACAGAAAGTGGTCAAAAAGGTAAGCTGAGGTCAGAACAAAAGTAATCCAAAAATATACAAAATATGAACCAAGAACACAGCTAGGGAGTCAGATACTATCATTGGCAAAGGTGTGTGGCCAGAAGGGGATTTAAATAGAGCACCAAGTTCCTGGATCAGGACCTAATACGTCCATGAACTCGGCACTCCATAAGACAGGATGCAAACTACACAGTAACTTGGCAGCTGGGCTGTTATTCAGGACTGCAAGTATAAGTAACCCAGCTCTCTAAATATGAGGAGCACCCCTCCCCACATGATTCATAATAAAAACCTCTTTAAGAAATACACTGAAACTTGTGTTATGGGTTAACAAAGAAGGCTGGCCACAGCTTTATTGAACCATGTTCCATATCTTAACACATTATGTATTGACCGTGCCCATTTAATCCAGTAACTCCCGCCGCCTGAATGCCGCTACTCCTCGAACAGCGGGCATGAAGGCCGAACTTCCACTCCTTGGGCACGCATCCCGCCTCCAGCTGTGACAACTGTAAGAAAAAACAAAGAGAGATCCACAAGAAAACAACCCCCGCAGGGGAAAACCACCAATCAAAACCACAGGGATAGAAACCGTAAAGTAGGATAAAGATATTGGGTGGGAGGGAGGGCGTTCTTTCTACCAGAAGCGCGGCCGGAGAGGAAGGCCTGAGGCCCGCGCTTCCCTTTTGTTCCCCCAGCTCCTCCTACTCCTCCGCTGGCCAATTACAACCAAAGGGGGGAGGGGTGATCCCCAGACGGGCCGCACAGCCACCGCTCACCCTCGCAGTCCCGGCACACTTCGCTAATCGCTGCGTGAGCTTGGAGACTGCAAGTATAAGTAACCCAGCTCTCTAAATATGAGGAGCACCCCTCCCCACATGATTCATAATAAAAACCTCTTTAAGAAATACACTGAAACTTGTGTTATGGGTTAACAAAGGAGGCTGGCCACAGCTTTATTGAACCATGTTCCATATCTTAACACATTATGTATTGACCGTGCCCATTTAATCCAGTAACTCCCGCCGCCTGAATGCCGCTACTCCTCGAACAGCGGGCATGAAGGCCGAACTTCCACTCCTTGGGCACGCATCCCGCCAAGGAGGCATCGCATACCCCTATGCAGAAGGCCGACCACCCCCACTACATAAGGCCATCGCCGCCTCCAACCCGTCCTGTATACCAGCAATAAAAATATCAAGCCCAATAGGGTTTAAGTGTACACCATCCTGAAGGAGTAAGTTTGCATTATCACCCTCGAGCTCATGGTGCCGAATGGCCACACCTCCCAAAGAACGCACAAATTTAGAAACTTTCACATTCAACACCCGACGAGCCCTCTCTACTGCCAAATGATCGCGGGCATCCCTCCACACCCGTCGAGGGATTATGTCAGACCATACTAAAACTGTAGTACCCAGGAGATCTGCAAAACGTAGAAAATCTGATTTGATAACAGAAAAAGGTCTCCAACCTTAACCTTCGCCATATCATTACCCCCAGCATGGACTAGAAGAATATCAGGCGTAACATGAACTCTCAACAGAGCCATGATTTCTGGGAGTACCTGAATCCACCGCAGACCTCTGATGCCGTGCCAGATGATCTCGGCATTGGATAGACCCAAGGAGGTGCCATGAGGGCGGGATACCGCCCAGTCTTTTGCCCAGAATATAAACGAATGGCCAACAAGCCAAATGCGGAAAGAACCTAGGGAAATAAGATTAATTATTACAAACATCGTAACACATAAGGTCAGGCCTTATATAAGACTTATAGCATTCAGTTTTCCAACGACCAATAGAACGGATGCCCTCCTCGCCTATGCCGCATGCATTTGCCACTGTGGCGGCTCCTAATGCGGAACGAGTGGGTTCCAAAGTCTGAGTCTCTCAACCCCAAAGCCCGTAAAGCAGACTTAAATACTGCAGTAAACTGATAACTTAGTTAAGGGCAGACCTGAAGGATAGCACAGGAAGTGAACCCCATTACCACGAGAAGTAGAAAAAGCCTTTATGACCGCCACCGGACAAACCTCAGTACCCAATGACGAGAGCGTCAGCCACGTACCTCTACCATGTTGATCCGTCTTTGAACGTCTAATGCACAACTTAATAACAGACGATCCAAGGTAGACGTCCCCCACCATCAAACCCCTGTAGCATTCCTACTAGCGGGGGACCAATTCGCTAATACGAAGCGCTGCAAAGAAAGCCAGGACAAATGCGGTTCGAAAAAGTAAAACCTCTCCCTCATTAACGCACAGAGTGTGTAGGATGCTGCATAGGCTCTGAAGAAGGCCAAATGACACCGGCCTGCGCCTATCCGGAGGTTTTACCTCCTTTTTCCAACCTTTTAAGATTTGCCTAATCATGAAATGTTTAGTGATGTCAGTAATACCAAACACTTTCAGCATGAAAGCAACCCCTGACATGTATTTAGTGACCGTACCTGCAGTGACACCCCGATCCCGTAACTGAGACAATAACTGCAAAGACACCCGTAAAAGGTCATCTAAGGAATCAGGTATATGCCCCCCAGCCAGCCGCAACCAATCCCCCCAAACCTTGATGTGGCTAGACCACGTGGAGTGGGATACTGAGGTCCTCAACAGATTTACAAGTTGTTCTCCACCATGCGCCACAAGAAGTCCGGGCACAGTTCCCGCACAGGATCGGCCTCCGGATGAAGATCCCGGAATCGTTGAATCTGGGAACGGGACAGAACACCAGCTAAGACATTGTGAAAACCGGGTACGTGCTTCGCTCTAAGCCATATATTCCATTGCAGGCACCGAAGCACAAAGTGGCGCAGCAAAGCAAGAACGGGCAAAGATTAAGAAGATTGATGATTCACCACATGTACCAGTGCACTATTATCGAACCAAAGGCAAATACGCCTATTGGCCATTACACTTCCCCATAACTCCACTGTCACTACCAATGAAAATAGCTCCAAGAGTACCAGGTTCTTTGTCAAACCCCAAACTACCCATTCCACAGGCCATGTACCCGCACACCAATGAACACCCATGAAAGTCCCAAAGCCCCAGTTAGTAGCCACCTCTGTAAACAATTGAATGTCCACATTCCCAACTTCCTCTAACTGAATAATAGAACGGCCGTTATAAGAATGGAGAAAAGCCTGCCAAACTAACAAGTCCTCACGCATGGGCTTAGTCACTCTAATAAAGTGTCCCGGTTTAACTATCTCTTTAGTGGACAGGGATAAACGCCTGCAAAAGGCCCTGCCCATGGGCATAATTCGCCCAGCAAATGTCAAAAGCCCCAATAATACCTGCATCTGGTGCAGCGTCACTTTTTTAGCCTGAACCATGCATTCCACTGCCTCAGACAGGCGACAGAGCTTCTCCTGAGGTAAGCGGAAAACCATAGAAGTCGAATCTATCTCTACACCTAAAAAGGATAGTTTTGTCGTGGGACCTTCTGTTTTTTCTAACGAAAGCGGGACCCCAATAGATGCCATTAGGTGTTGGAAAGTGTGTAACAAAAAACGACAAACGTCTGAACCCTTGGGACCGATAAAAAGGAAGTCATCAAGGTAGTGCAGGATGGAGGAGTAACCTGTCTCCCAACGGGTGATCCACTCCAGAAAAGAACTAAAAATTTCAAAATAGTAACAGGAAATGGAGCAACCCATTGGGAGACACATGTCAACAAAATATTGTTGATCCATCCGACAACCAAATAGGTGGAAACAGTCGGGATGTACAGGGAGGAGGCGAAAGGCTGACTCTATGTCCGATTTAGCCATCAACGCACCAGTGCCTGCTCTGCGCACCAGAACCACAGCACGGTCGAAGGAAGTATAAGAAACCGACGCCTCCTCCCTGGAGATCCCGTCGTTCACCGATGATCCCGGAGGATAGGAGAGATGATGTATGAGCCGGTATTTTCCTGGCTCCTTCTTGGGTACCAGCCCAAGAGGAGATACTCTTAGATTAAGTACAGGCGGCTCTGAAAAGGGGCCCGCCATTCTTCCTAAATGGACTTCTTTTAATAATTTTTCCCAAACTAACTCCGGAGCCTCCCGAACCGACTTCAAGTTGTCACATATCAGAGACGAATGGAGCGCGCTATGAGGAATATAGAAACCGGACGTGAATCCCTCCTTAATTAGGTTTGCTTCCTCCTTCCTTGGGTATTGCCCTAGCCATCGTTGAAGCATGTGACTTTTCACTGGGGTTCTCAATTGAGCTGGGGTGGCCCACGGGGGCAGATCCCTTCGCCCTTCGGAAACAACGAAGGGCGGAGTGCGATCCCCCACAAATGGAGCACTCGTGCCTAAATTTACAGTTACTGTAGAATCTGCAGTGGCCTTCATTATAAAGCCAACATGCACCTGTGGGCTTATGTGCACCTGAGGTTGAGGCCGCGGCCCCGGCTGACTGCACCGAGGACGCGGCTCCACCTGGAAAGGGGCGTGATGGTTTCTGGGCTAGTATCAATTGTAGCCACACATCGGTGGCTTTAGACGCCCAACCCACGGAGGCATTAATAGCAATACGGCGCCGGAACTCTTCATCATAGCGCCACCAAGCTGTACCGCCGTACAGCTTGTAGGCGCTATAAATTGTGTCAAGATAAATAAAGAGCTCCGGGCCTTTTTCAGGATGAAATTGTGAAATTAAATGCGCTAAGATGGCAAAGGCCTGAATCCAATTGCTAAAGGTCTTCGCAATCTTCTGCTTCTTCTCAGAACCTTTTTCAAATACCCTCTCCTTATCAATAGTGACATGGTCAATAGAAAGTAAGGACCAAATATCGACATAGTCACCCTTCCTGATCTTATCTTTTACCTCAATTGATACATGTGTACCTAACGGGGCAACCCCACAGAAGAGGGAATCCCGGAATAACAAGTTGTTGGTAACCGAATCGACCTGCGGGGCAGGAGCTCCCGCAAGTTGAGTCTCACAACGGGCTACTAAATCTTTCAAAGCTGCAACCATGTCAATTGAAGTGTGCGTGTCATGTGTCGTGATAGCCGACCAAGCCGGAAGGCAAGACAACTCACCCGTACCCGTCTGGATAGCAGCCGTCGTAGTAGGAGACGTTGTTGCAGGAGCGTGTAAGACTGGAGCCGACGTCGGCTGAACCGCCACAGGTATGGATACCTGAGCTGAAGCCCGACCATATTCAGCCGCCACCTCGTTGCCTCCTGGACTTGATTCTGAAGCCGTAGCCTTGCCATTAGCGGAAGCAGAATGATGGCGACTGCGCCCAGACCTCTCACGTGACCTCCGTCCGACATAACGGGTGGAGCGAGAGTGACGGCGACGGGCACCCCTTCTACGTGTATCGTCTCGACGGCTGGATCGTGCATCGTGGACAGTATCTGCAGAAGACTCGGAAGAGGAAAAAACAGTGTCACGAGGAGTGAGCAGGGATCTATTGTCCCTCCCAGAACTCCAATCATCATCTGAATCGACTTGAATCCCATAACTTCTCCTATTACGGCGATGACGGTAATGTGACTGATGGCGGTGTCGGCCAACCCCGTAACGCGGGCGATACCGGGGACCCACTACCTCTGGAATCACCTGGGTAACCTGATCTCCTCTCCTGCTGTATAATATCCTGATGATGTGTGCCCTGAGCTGGTGTTCTCCCAGCCTGCCTACTGGCACTCTGCGCATGCAGCCTCCTCACCGGCGTATCCCCCCGTGATGTGCCACGAGAGAGGCCTACTGCTGAAGTACGAGGAGAAGGGGGCAAATCCACAAGGGAATGTGGGGTCGTCCTGGAACCGGAGTAGGAGCGTGCACAACACACAGCTCAGGTGACCCCAAATCAGGTGGGGACAAAGCAGGGGCAGTACCTTGCGGCGGCATGGAAACCCGCAGACGGTCCTGCAACTCAGCCACTGCTACAAGGCTCGACCCCCCAGGAGCAACCGTTAATGATGATGAGGGTGGAGTCACATGGGCTGCCTCAAGAGGAGTTCCATGCCGCGGGGAAGCAGGAAAGTGCAGTGAGCACACGTTCCGGCCTATGCCCTGGTCAGGCCCACGGGACCCCGCGCTCCCTGACTGCGGCTGTGTCCCACCATGTGCTAATCTGGGACCCCTGCTGACCGAAGGACGTGACGCTGGGCTAGGACTGAGACGCTGCGGAGGTCTGATCCGACGTTTGGGCCTACCTCTGGCAATGCTGTGCTGGGATCCTGCGGTCTGCCGAAGCATCCTCTCCAGCCATCCAGACCCGTCCTCCGCCACCTTCCGCCGGATGAGCTGCTCCAGGGACATGCTGAAGGACCTGGACAGCGTTCTTTCTACCAGAAGCGCGGCCGGAGAGGAAGGCCTGAGGCCCGCGCTTCCCTTTTGTTCCCCCAGCTCCTCCTACTCCTCCGCTGGCCAATTACAACCAAAGGGGGGAGGGGTGATCCCCAGACGGGCCGCACAGCCACCGCTCACCCTCGCAGTCCCGGCACACTTCGCTAATCGCTGCGTGAGCTTGGAGGGAGAAACAGAACATTGCACTCTATTGATCTCTGTTGTTAGGGACATGACCGCATCACCAGAGGGGCGTTGTCTGGCAGCAAGTCTCACCTGGCACGGATGCGCTGAAGCCAGCGACCACAGCGATGGAGCCCAGACAGGTAGGTATGGTAAATTAGCAAGGTCTACCTGAATCTTTGTGAGAGAAGAGTAATATGTTAGAAAATAGAGAACAATGAATAGAAAGTTAAAAAAAAACAACAACAAATGGCTATATTTCCAATATCAGCATAACAGACAATTTACCAACCCTGTATAATAGCTAAACCATAGAAACTTACCACAGTTTAAAGATGGGCCAAATGTATCACAGTGGTTGATGCTAGATGATAAAGTCATTCATGTTGATTCTTTCACCTTAGTGCTTCTTATCAGAGTTCATTGCATGTATGCTTATCACTTTTTTGTGTTAATTGCAGCTATAAATCAGGGGAATTAACCCTCACACTGCTTCCCTACAGCTAATGTAACAGTAATAGAGATGAGCGAGCACTAAAATGCTCGGGTGCTCGTTATTCGAGTCGAACTTTTCCCGATGCTCGGGTGCTTGTTTCGAATAACGAACCCCATTGAAGTCAATGGGAGACTCGAGCATTTTTGCGGGGGACCAAGGCTCTGCCTAGGGAAGGCTGGGTGAAAACCTGGAAACCTCAGAAAATGATGGAAACACCACGGAAATGGACAGGAAACAGCAGGGGCAGCATGCATGGATGCCTCTGAGGCTGCCTAATCCCACCATTACCCCAAATTCTCAGGCAACAGCCTGGTGGTTACCCTCATGGCAATTGTGCTCACCCAGACCAAGAAAGGCGAGGCAAATACCCATCACATGTTAGGGAAGCACCCAACTAGGTGCAACGAAGGTCCATCACCGCCTGCAGGTGACCCCACTGCTCATGCTGGCACTGCAGCTGAAATCAAGTTTAGTATCTGTTCTCATCAGTTGCTGTGCCTGCTGGTGGTATAGTGGTGAGCATAGCTTCTTCCCAAGCAGTTGATCTGGGTTCGATTCCTGTCTATCGCAGGAGGCAATTCAAAATCAGTACAATATCTAATACGTCCCCCTACCCGGGTAAATTGTTTGGAGAGAAGGCCTGTAGGTGGGGGGGAAGGAGGTTTCGCTGGAAGAGCCAGAGGAGTGCCCCCTGGGCTAACGTGTGTGGTGGTGACAACAGCCAGAATGGATTTGTAAAAACTGTTGCATCAACCGGTATGGTATCGATTCTTCTCAGTTTAATACCGTATACGTCCCCTATCTTGGGACCCTATATTTAATGGATATTTCGAACACGGAAAACGGAAAAAGAGCTTGCTCTGGCCAGGGGAGTGTCTTTCCCACTGCAGCTAAGGGGACGTGTCCATGCTCTGCCTATCACAGGTCAGGAGGCAATTAAAAGAAGAAAAACAAAAAACATCAGTACAATATCTAATACGTCCCCTATCCGGGTAAATAGTGTGGAGAGAGGGCCTGTAGGTGGGGGGAAGGAGGTTTCGCTGGAAGAGCCAGAGGAGTGCCCCCTGGGCTAGCGTGTGTGGTGGTGACAACAGCCGGATGGATTTAGAATGACGACGGAGGACCCCAACTAAAATTTAGCATCCAACCGGTACAGTTCGTAAATTATGAGATTGATCAACTGTGGTATGTATACTACTCAGTTTAAAACCGTATATGGCAGCTATCCGGAAAAATGGTTTGGAGAGAGAGAAAGATAGGACAAAGACGTAAATTGTTTGGAGAGAGGGCCTGTAGGTGGGGGGGGCAGGCTAGGGGGAAGGAGGTTCGCTGGAAGAGCCAGAGGAGTGCCCCCTGGGATAGCGTGTGTGGTGGTGACAACAGCCGGATGGAGTTAGAATGACGATGCAGGACCCCAACTTAAAAATTTAGAATCAACCGGTACAATTGTCAATTTATGAGCTAGATCAAGTGCGGCATGACTTTTAAATGGATATTGCATGTGGTCAACGTTCTCCCTGGAACCCCATAGTACCCCGTCCCTGATGCGCTAGCCCAGAACATTCTCTGCCCCAATTCGCAAGACCTTTTGCTGTTCCGAGTGCTGACAGTGGTG